>JAOTOM010004883.1:270000-545000 GCA_034440615.1 Ashinkailepas kermadecensis | reverse complement strand
CGAATTCGCTCACGGCCAGGGCCCAATCTAATCGGCCGGCGAGTCGCGATGACAGCACCCCTGGCGGTCAGGTGGCCAACGACCGCCGACGTTGCGGCCCGTGCTGGCACCGGTCGGAGGCGCCCACGGAAGAACTGCTCGGTCTTCGCCAGCACGGGGCGAGAGAGTTTGCATCACCACTAAGATTTTTGTGGCTATTGAAAAACGGCGTGCTAGTCGTTTGTAGTTTGGCTAGTTGTAATTTGTAGTAGTAGTTGTAGTTTGTAGTAGGTTTGGCTCCCTTTGCCGTCATCATTTTATATGGAAATTGACAACGTCATGTCAAGTCACTGAGATATGATATAGAAGAGAAGAGCATGTCAAGCCGCTTTTCTGCGAAATCTCGAATTTCCGACAATTACTCTCAATTGCTGCTCGAAATGGTCAATGCTGAACGTACAAAGGCGACTTTTAAGATTAACAAATGGTCAGCATTGTATGGTACGATATGATACCTGTACAGTTCAGCTGAAATGGCAAGCAAAATGTGTTGTTCTGTATCATTTGCTTTATGGACTCTAAGTGCAGGTATTAGTGGTACGTAGATGCTCTTCACTGACGATTGACTTCCGAGCAAAGCAATCAATTTTTTCCATTTGATGTTTATTTAAATGGCGGGCTGACTAATTTTCAGGAACTGGGTGCCCACGAATTCAGTTAAGTAGGTTGCTTAAGTGCGGCCATTCTAACGAATTGTGATAAATGTTTGAGCTAACCGCGCGTGGATGGATCCCTGTGCATACTGAGGTGAACATAACATAGCAAGTGAAAAGAAGCGATCGTAGTGGAATTTCTGGCAGTGGAAGTGCCATCAGACGTCTTCTCTGCGCACTTCCTGACTTGTCTTATACTGCTTCTTTTCTTTCAGTTCCCGGTCAGCCTTTTGAATGTTATCAGTATATACTAATGCTCTCGCGATTACATCTTGATCATTAAGTTAGGCATGGGTTTCCACCCATGCCTAGCTTAATGCGGCTGTTAGCTGTAAAAGAGATGAGTGCATATGATACTAATATCATATAATTATATATTATATATCATATATATCATATATCATATATATATATTTATCATATAATATAATTTAAATATAGCCATTCTAGAATTGCCAAATTAAATGAACTTTTCATAGAACAATTAACTATGATCACAAAAAAGTATGCTTTTAACCACAGTGGCAAACGTGTAGTGTTTGCCATGGTACTACATGTAGTGCGCATTTGTGCGTATTTGTCGTTTTCTTGTCACGGTGCGGTGCGGTGTCATGATATGGAAACGCCTTCTTTCCCGGTGGATGAGAGACGGTGGATGAGTTTTTGCGGCGGATCTACGCTGCCACCGTCGTTGCCTTTTGTAAGCTCATCTGAATACATATTAAAGAGGGGCTATATCATAACATCCAAGGTTCATTTAGTACCAAAGTTCAAAGCGCCCAAAGCTCACAACGTCCAAGGATCATAACGTCCAAAATGCGAAATAATGTTTTAAAAAACAAAACATCTCGGATAGGGTGCGTTTACAATGTCCAAAGTTCATAACGTCCAACGATCACAACCTTCAAAACTGGCTTCAGAGGGAGCGTTCATAACGATAACGTCCAAGGTGCATTTAGTACCAAAGTTAATAACGTCCAAAAATAGTTCCTCAGTTGTCCACTAGAGGATCCAGCGAAGCACTGGCGGTGAAACCATGCGGCTGTGTCTCCGTTTTCTGTCAACAGGTGGCAGTGACAAGCGTGGCGTGAGGTGCACATTATCGTTCCGTCCACCCCTTCCCCTGCTGAAGCCTGCCTTCTCCATCGCACACTCTGGTACGTCATATTTGGCATGTGTGTTATCTATCGCTGATAACCCACACCCCACCGATAAGCGAACCGGGGAAGCGTCTCGGGTCGGCCGGCCGACTGGCCGCAAAAAGGCCGCGGACTGACCGACCGGCAGACCGGCCGGGTCCATTCAGAGGACCGGCCGCGTAGCCATTGTTACCAGTTTGATATGATGAACAGATTTGAGCAGCCTATTCCTCAGCCTAACCTCAATATTGTTCACGAAAGTTATAAATAGAAGAGGATCTAGAACGGAGTCCTGTGGCACACCAATCAGAATTATTCCATTCAGATTGATATCCATTTCATATTACCTTTTGTTTCCTTCCCTTTAGCAATGTTTCAATCCAGCCAAAAACTTTTCCATATGTCCCGTGCTGCTGATGATTGAAGTAGGAGACTCTGCTTGGAAACCTGCATGGATACTTCTATGGGGTTGAAAATGCGATGAAAACCATGATGACCACTGTTTAACCACTAGGAACTGCAAAATTAGATAAACACGGAGATTGATTAATCAATTTCCAGGGCCAATCCGCTAGATGCCGATTGGCTATGTATTTCCTGACGCCATGTCTGCGTTCCGACTGAAACGGCTAGGCATAGCCGGATGTCACGAGTGGCCTAATAGGCACGAAACGCGGATATTTATGGCATTGTATTGGAAAGATTATGTCAGATGATTGCCTGAGCGACTGTTATGTCATTGGTGGATATATTGGACTGATACATATGGTGGAATCCTGACCTCCAACCCACCGCAATGACACATAACTGACGTTCGAGGCACGTGATGGAATGATAATGTTAGTCATCTGATCTTGAATGTTGTGTTGCACAAGTGTTCTAACTCGTGAGGTCAATGGTTAAACAAAATGGCAGAAATATCTTCAAATTGTGATAGTACATGATTTATGAGTTATACCTTACCATGAATTACAAGGAGAGAGAAGCATCCACAATATAGCAATCACATTCCGATAACCGAGAAGCCATTCGCACAACCATTTATTACCTCGCGAAAATAAAAATATACCAAGGTATTGAAATATCAGGAAGGGCACCAACAAGGGGTGGCACCGTGTGTTTGGATGCCCAGTGCTCACTGCTCACTCTCGCTGAACGTGCTGCCTGTGAAGCGAGGAAATTTCTGAGGGTGTCGGACGCAGTCAAGGTGAAAGTAAAGTTATTTTATGAGTCGGACCAGATCAGCCGGATGTGTCTCGGCAAGACCGACCGTGTCACGGTGTGACAGGTGGATGGAACCAAAAATAGAGTTCAGAAAAGGCTTGCTTTGGAAATTTTGTGTGAGTTAAATCATCTATACCAGCAGAAATCTGAATACCTTGCACCGGCTTCTTAAGCTTTGCTGCTCTTCATCCGAAGCACTGCGTCTTGGCAGGCAGCAGTGGGACGCACTCGGTGTGCAAGTGCACTTATCATCAAAACCCAAAACTGCTCATATCCGCTCTCGGCCTTCCCGATCTCAAATACCGTAACCTGCTTGATCACGCTGTATGTGGCACAGAAAACCGTGATTGCATGATGCACAACTGTGAGGACTGCCCTGGTGAAGACGGGGTGATGAATTTTCTGAGGATTCTCATCGCTGACAAATCAGGAGAAGAGAGTGAAGGTGATTTAGCCACAGAGGATGACATGGATAATTCGATTAGGTACAAACAGTGGATGAGCACGCATCGCTGTACAATCGCAGAAATGGTTTAGACCAAAGAGGAAAGCATGCGATATTTGAGCCAGCAAACCGTGAAGCTGACCAGACACCACTTTGTGGCTGACAAACAAGGCCAGCACTTCATCTACGTAAAGGCTACTGCCAAGGAGGGCGAAGTGATTGTCTAGTACGATTTGGCCGAAAATTATTCACTTGTGGTGCAGGATGTAGCTCAAGGCTTCCACTGGGATTCGTCCCTGTGTACGGTGCACCCGTTTATAGTGTACTGGCGTGATGACGAGGTACTGTGTCATCAGAGCTACTGCTGTATCTCTGACGGCACAAAGCACAGCACCGACATGGTGCATGCGTTCCTGCAACGGCTTATCCCAGAAATTCTGACCGATGTACCTAATAATGAAATTAATGAAATACAATAAAAATCGGACACAGCCAAGCGTGCCGCCACTCAAGAGAGCCTCAAGCGCCAGCTCAACAACCAGATACTGACGAAGGAGGACATGTTTGAGTATCTGTCGCACAAGCTAGTCCGCTGAATCAAGTTCATATTTGTATCAAAGCAGGAGGCAATGAACGTCACGACCCACCTCACCGAGCGCTTCCCGAAAGCCATCACGGTGAAAGGAGCACAGGGGTACCACAAGTTCGCACCAGTGACCCACAGCACCGTAATAGTTCATGAACTGCTTAACGATGCTTTTTTGATTCATGAACTGCTTGGGTGAAGTGAGACGTGTAGGTGCGCGCGCTGATATAGATTGTGTTGATTAATATTATCGCAGTGACAGATCGTCAGTCTGAACTGGGATTCTGACAAGGTATGGGATGATCTGCACATCTGTAGATCATTGCGTTGCATTGCATTATTATGCTGTACTGTAACACATTATGGTATTGCATTGCATTGTGTAATTATGTTACTTTATTTTATTACACCGATGTAGACGGCTCATGATCCAATGCGATTCATTTCAGGCTCAGCATGTGGCAATGGATGCGTCCGCGCCAAATTTGTTCTCAAGCAGTTCAAGATGAATGAGATTAATCAGTCAATGATGTCGATCCTTTCGTTTTCAGAATGTGGGGTTTGAAACGCCAGAAAGTTTATATTACAGTGATTGGCGGTGATAAAAGTCCTTCAGTGTTGACGGTGAAATATGATCGTACATTTTTTATATGCTGACATTGAGGCAGAAATATATTGCATAAGGTGAAAACATTTATGTTGCTTTTCTCATTACAAGTGATGATCTATACTTTCACAAATCACCCTTCGTCGCTTCTGAATTTCCAAAATAGCATTGTAACTGTCTCGAAGGTCAAATTAGGTCACGCTATCTTAGGTCACAAGCTCACGAGTTCAAAAACGCGTGAACAAAAATTTCGAAATTGACACAAGATGCAGTGGATCATGACGAGTTCAGCGATATATAGCTTCGTGTAATTCGTGTTACTCTTCATTGAGTTCCAGGTCTCCAAACACATTGGTGACCTCTAAAAAATGTCCGATGCAGAACTCCTTAACCGCTCCATCGATCTTCCACAAAATTGCACAGCTGGATTATAGAGACAAACTAACTCTATCTAAGTATTTTCGTCGAAATATAGTGTGCAATTCGGCCCCTTCACTTGTCGATTTGTCGTGGAATGGACCACCTACCACAATTCGAAGACATTTCTGCCATTTGTTTAACCCTTGACCTCACAACGAGTTAGTACACTTGTGCAGCACAACACTCAAGATCAGATGACTAATATTCTCATCACATCACGTACTACGAACATCAAAAGGCTTGTATTTCAGTAATACACTGTTCTAGCCAATATTAAACCAGGCCACGATAAACTAGTGCAAAAGCAACCATGCATTCCTAATTTTGAACGGATGTGTAGGTTTTCATGGGCAAAACCTTTTGTTTTTTTTTTGCTTCGAACGATAGCATATCGGACTACATTTCTGCACTTTTTCAAATCGCGTTGTGACTGTCCCGATAGTTAAAGTAGGTCACGTGGCCTTAGGTCAAGATGTTACGACTTTAAAAGGCACGTAAACGAAAATTCCGAAATAGCCAAAAGATGCAGTGGATTATTGTGCGTTCACCGATATATACTTTTTTTGCACAATTCGGATTGTTCGTCATTGCATTAAGGACCTCAAAAGACACCCTTGTTTGGTGACATCTCAGAAATACCCGAGGCTATAACTCCTTGACCGTTTACCTGATCTTTTTAAAAATGGCACAGCTGGATTCGACGCATCAGATAACCCCACACAAATATTGTCATCAAAATATAAAATATTGGGTGCTATGCCCTTGTCGATTTGTCGTGGAATGGGCCTGAAGAGAAAATCTGTACAGAAAATCTGATGTCCACTGCATATGACTGCAGATCCGGGGTGGGTTGTGATGGTCCAGATCCCCTGGTTGGTGTCCTGCTAATGCTAATTTGTCATTTCCACTTTTCAATCTGAAAATGTTCGGACCAGAACACCTTTGGTACTTATGCACTGTATGAGAGAGCACTTATGAATTCAAGTGTGAGCACGAGATGTGTGCAGTATCAACAGTAATAACACAAGAAATCGTACAAATATCTTGTACCATTATTGCAAGCTGTTTCCACTTGCAACATGAAAACCAGTGTTGCTCAGAAAGAGCGGGCAATGTTATGAGAAACTAGCCTCATTCACCTATAATGGACGGTATGTTTCAGTAGTCTTCTGTACAAGGATGGACATGGTAAAATTTACAGATATGTGAGAATTAACTTGGTGGTATTCCACTGCTTTATTCCATCTCATTCCTGGGGATCCCATGCATCGCATGCACGGTGCGCAAGATGCCATTGCAGCTAAAACCACCCCTCTTCGAGTGTGCACTAATGTCAATGTTTTCCATATTTCTCCCGGGCTAAAGAAAGTATATCCTTTGCCTAGTGTTACCCTGATTCTTTATGATGCTGATTCAGTTCCACTCCACTCTTCATGCTTTTCAATCTCAATTGCTATTAGGAGTAGCTCCACGAAACTTGGTGGCTGTTCATAGCTTTCGTATACATATGGTGTCATAATGTCAACTTTTTGTTTCGACATGGCTGAATCTGCAGTAGGCCCATCCACGACGAATCGACAAGAGCTAACACCCAATATTTTATTTTTGATTAAAATCATTGTGTGTGGTTTTCTGATGCACTGAATCCAGCTGTGCCATTTTTAGAAAGCTCAGATCAACGGTCAAGGAGCTATAGCCTCTGGCATTTCTGAGATGCCACCTAACAAGGGTGTTTTTTTAGGTCCTTAGCACAATGAAGAGCACTCCGAATTGTGCAAAAGTATATAACGGTGAACTCAAAACAATCCATTGCATATTTTGGTTATTGCTGAATTCTCGTTTACGGGTAATTTGAACTCGTGACATCGTGACCTAAGGTCACGTGACCTAGTTTAACTTTCGGGATAGTCACAATGCGATTTGAGAAAGTGCAGAAAAGAAGTTCGACATTTTATCTTTCCAAGTAAAAGATAAAACATACGGGTCGCCCCTGAAACTCTACATAACCGTTCTAAATTAGGCATGCATGGTTGTTTTTGTGCTAGTTTATCGTTGCCTGTTATGATATGTGTTTAGCACAGCATCTTACTGAAATACAAGCCTTTTGACGTTCGAGGCACGTGAAAGGATGATAATGTTAGTCATCTGATATTGAGTGTTGTGTTGCACAAGTGTTCTAACTCGTTGTGAGGTCAAGAGCTAAACAGAAATGGCAGAAATGCCTTCGAATTGTAGAAGGTGGCCCATTCCACGACAAATCGAAAAGCGAATGGGCCAAAATAACAGCCTACACTTCATATTTTAAGGACAACGCTTAGATAGGGTACGTTTGTCACCATAACACAGCTGTGCAATTTTGAGAAAGATCGGAGCAACGGGGAAGGAGTTATAGCCTCGGACATTTTTGAGTGGTCACCGAAATCTTTGGAGGCCTGAAACTCAATGTAACGCGAATTGCACAAAGCTACATATCGCTGAACTCGTCATGATCCACTGCATCTTGTGTCAATTTCGAAATTTCTGATCACGCGTTTTTTGAAACCGTGAACCTAGATAGACCTAATATAACGTGACCTGGTTTGACCTTCGGAAAGTCACAATGCTATTTTGAAAATACAGAAGCGACGAAGGGTGATTTGTGAAATCCTAGATCGTCACTTGCATGGAGAAAAGAAACATAAATGTGTTCTGGGCGCTGCATGACCGACGCAGTCGATGCGCCCCTAAACTCCAATAAACAACAACATAAATGTGTTCACCTTATATAATATATTTCTGCACCAATGCCAGCATGTCAAAATTGTACGAGCATATTTCACCGACAACACTGAATGGATTATAACTCCGCCAACCACTGTAATACCAACTTTCTGGTGTTTCAAATCCCACATTCTGGAAACGAAAAGATGAACGTCATTGACTGAGTAAGCGCATTCATCGTGAACTGTTTGAGAACAGATTTGGCGCGGACGCATTCATTGAGACATGTTGAGCCTGAAATTAATCGAATTGAATCGTGAGCTGTCTACATCAGTGTACTAAAATAAAGTAGCATATTTACACAATGCGATGCCATGCAAAAATGTGTTGCAGTACATCATTACAATGTAATGCAATGTGATGATCTACGTATCTGCAGATCATCTCATACCTTGTCAGAATCCCAGTTCAGACTGATGATCTGCCACTGCGATATTAATCAACAAAATCCGTATCAGAGCGCACACTAACACGTCTCACTACACCCAGCTACAATTAACACACGCTCCGCATCGGTAGACAGTTAATTAACTATTTCGGTTCTGTGGCTCACTGGTGCGAACTTGTGGTGCCCCTGTATTCCCTTCACCGTGACGGTTTCCGAGAAGCGCTCAATGAGGTGGGTCGTGACGTTCATTGCCTCCTGCTTTGATACAAATATGAACTTGATTCAGCGGACTAGCTTGTGCGACAGATACTCAAACATGTCCTCCTCCGTCAGTATCTGGTTGTTGAGCTGGCGCTTGAGGCTCTCGTGAGCGGCGGCACGCTTGGCTGTGTCCCCGATACCGTCGTAAGCGCTCTTGCCATGAGATGTGACAAAAAGTCACTCACAGGATACCCCAAAATACGTCTGACGTTGACACACATTGATGCACGTATGCTTATTTGTACGCTGTGCAGCACGGTCGTCTCTGATTTTTTGTTTAATTTCATTCATTTCATTATTAGGTACATCGGTCCGAATTTCTGGGAAAATCCGTTGCAGGAACGCATGCACCATGGCGGTGTTGTGCTGTGAGCCGTCAGAGATACAGCAGTAGCTCTGATGGCACAGTACCTCGTCCTCACGCCAGTACACTACAAACGGGTGACCGTACGCCGGGGCGAATCTCAGTGGAAGCGTCGAGCTGCATCCTGCACCACAAATAAATAATTTTCAGCGAAATCGCACCGGACAATCACTTCGCCCTCCTTGGCAGTAGCCTTTGCGTAGGTGAAGTACTGACCTTGTTTGTTAGCCACAAAGTGGTGTCTGGTCAGCTTCACGGTTTGCTGGCTCAAATATCTCATGCTTTCCTTTTTGGTCTGGACCATTTCTACGAGTGTACAGCGATGCATGCTCATCCATTATTTGCACCTAATCTCATTATTCATGTCATCATCTGGGGCTGAATCACCTTCACTCTCTTCTCCTGATTTGTCCGCGAGGAGTATCATCAGAGAGTTCATCATCCGGTCTTCACCAGGGCAGTCCTCACAGTTGTGCATCATGCAATCACGGTTTTCTGTGCCACATACAGCGTGATCGAGGATGTTACGGTATTTGAGACTGGGAATGCCGAGAGCGGATATGAGCAGTTTTGGGTTTTGATGATGAGTGCGCATGCACGCCGAGTGCGTCCCACTGCTGCCTGCCAAGACGCAATGCTTCGGACGAAGGGCAGCAAAGGTTAAGAAGCCGGTGCGAAGGTTTCCAGGGTTCTGCTTGTATAGATCATATTTCTCACACAAGTTTTCCAAAACAAGCCTTTTCTGAACTGTACTTTTGGTTCCATCAGCCTGTCGCACCTTGACACGGTCGGTCTTGCCGAGACACATGCGGCTGGCCTGGTCAGACTGATAAAATATCCTCGCTTTCACCCTGTCTGCGTCCGACACCCTCAGAAATTGCCTTGCTTCACAGGCAGCACGGTCAACCAGAGTGAGCAGTGAGCACTGGGCCTCCAAACACGGGGCCAACTGATGTTTGTGCCCTTCCTGATAATTTACTACATTCGCAGAGTTGTTATTTTCCAGATGCAATAAATGGTTGTGCGAATGGTTTCTCGGTGATCATAATGTGATTGCTGTATTGTGGATACTTCTCTCTTCTTGTGATTCATTGCAAGGTATAACTTATAAATCGTCTACTACCACAATTGGGATAAATTTTGCCCTTTCTTTTCGATCTTTGACATCACGAGTTCGAATAGTTTTGCAACACAACACTCAGGCTCAGATAATAAACATTATCATCCCAGCACGTGTCTTGAACGTAGAAAGGCTTATATTTCTGTGATATACAGTTTTAAGCACATATTAAAACAGGTCATGATACACTGGCGCAAAAATAACCGTCCATGCCTAATTTAGAGCGGATATGTAGAGGTTTAGGGGCAACAACCTATTTTTTAATTACTTGCTTCGAAAGATAAAATATCGAAATTCAGTACTGCACTTTTTAAAAATCGCATTGTGACTGTTCCGAAATATAAAGTAGGTCACGTGACCTTCGGTCAGGATGTCACGTCTCTAATAGCCCATAAAGGAAAATTCCGAAATAGCAAAAGATGCAATAGATTATTGTTAGTTCACCGATAAATACGTTTGCACAATTCGGATTGCTCTTTATTTAGTTAAACACCTTAAAAGACACCCTTGTTAGGTGACATCACACATTCCCCAGGCCATAACTCCTTGACCGTTGATCTGTTCCCTCTAAGAATGGCACTGCTGAATTCGGCGCATCAGATAACACCACACAATTATTTTCATCAAAATATAGAGTATTTGGTGTTATTTTGGCCCTTTCACTTCTCGATTTGTCGTTCAATGAGCCAGCAGGTTTCTTGGAGACACCTCGGGATATGTTTTTGCACTTCGCGGACAGGGCAGGAGCAGTTCCAGACCAAACAAATAATGGATGTCATGTTCTTCAAATTAGTATAAAAGTACCTCAAATAACCGTCAAGCCGTTGTTGCATGGATGCATTTCATGTAATCAGCATTTTTTTAAAAATCGCTAAATACGGAGATAAGACATAACGACGAAGGGTCGACATAGATGCACGGCTGTTTCTTACAAATACTATCCGATAAAAGGTATCTTTTGCACTATATGCGTTCCACTATACAGCCTGTATCCGCCCATGACAATAATGCTCTACTATAGTGAACAAGAACCATGTGAAGCAGTTTCTACTCGTGTATTCACCATATCCGGCCGAAATGAGTCCAGTTTTGCTTTCCTTATTTGGGCGTTAGCTCTTGTATTTTCATGTTCCTTGCAACGCGCATGACAATTTATGTATATTTTCTCCTAAGCCGTGAGGTTATCTATTGTGAATAACTTGAGGAAATTAAGAATACGCGAAGGAAATGGATTTCCTGGCTTTTATGCCTCAAGAATATACCCCTGGATTCGAATGCAAAGTATCGCCCATTCCATTTTGCTATGTGTTCACTAAACTTAACTGTATGCATTAAAACGTATGCCCCACCGCTTGTTACGGTGCCCGGTTCGACGCGTCGGTGAGCCGCACCCCTCATGGTCAAAGTCCAGAATGTCGGCATTGGGGACCAGAATACGTCCAGGTAGCTGAGAAGAACTGATAAGCAGCGACGTCTCGATACATTCCCCAGCATCCCACGGCAGTCTTTACTCCCGCTCTCCAGTGTAAGGTGGCGCCGCTCCGACCGGGAAAGACCTTCCCCTGCCCATTTGGAACGGATTTTCCAGCCAAAGGCGCTCTTTTCGGACGAAAAGTCCCTCAGTATTCTCGAGCGCAGCCCCTGCACCCCCCGCTCAACGAATTTTCCCACCGAAGGCGACCCTCTGAGGAAATGTGTTCGTTCCCTGGAGGAACTGGATACAATTTTAGAATGCACACCCGAAGAAACCACCAGACCACATTTGGCAGCACATTTGCGAGGTGCCATGCGACAATAACCACACACTACTGCCAACTGTTGACAGTAAGCGGAGACACCGCCGCACGATTTCACCGCCAGGGTTCCGCTGGCACCTCTAACGGACAACTGAGGAACGATTTTTGGACGTTATGAACTTTCGTACTAAATAAACCTTGGGCGTTATGAACGCTCACTCTGAAGCCAGTTTTTGAGGTTGTGGTCGTTGGACGTGATGAACTTTGAACATTGTGAACGCATCCTATCCGAGACATTTTAAACTTTTTGGGACTTTATTTCGCATTTTGAACGTTATGCTCCTTGGACGTTGTGAGCTTTGGACGTTATGAACTTTGGTACTAAATGAACCTTGGACGTCATGAATGCTCCCCATCAGAGAACCCCCACATGTATCTCAATATATGTCATCAACGTCTAGTCACCTACGTATCCACTCCGCAGTGCCCTGTTATGCTTGAAAGACTCCAAAAATAATGCGCGAGATCCAAGCTTTTTATTTGTGGTTGATTAGTGTTCTGACAGGTTGTGGAGTCTGACCTGGATGCCTTGCGTCCAGTGTTGTGGTTGTCCAGTGTTGTGTCCAGTCTGACCTGGATGCGTCCTGGCTAAGTCGCAACTTGGCCCACTCCTGGATCGAGTTGCGACACTCTGGCGAGACTTCACACTCCGGTCATACGATCACGCTGGTACGACATTCTACTTCCGGTTTCCTTGGTACCTCGTGCCAGTGACGTATTTAGAAAGTCATCACGGAGGAGGAATGCACATATCAAAGGGCGCGGGATGCTATTTAGGAGGCTCCCTAGTCAGTGCAAAGGACACCGGCCTTGTTTAGGGCGGATATAAATGTTCCAAGAAGCGCCTCATATTCAAGAAGAGCTTCTTCCTAGTCCAATTCACTACATTCCTTGCCTGGAGGGTCGCAAGCTTTCGTTGAAAGGTCTTGTATAGCATTAACTGTGCAACACATCATCAGGAGATATCGTCAAAGGGTGTTAACCTTGAATCCAGCACACTCCCGGCGCACACATACTGAACCAATAGGGCGTCCAAGACGTGCTACCATCGCCAGAGGGGTCATGGCCCAATCCCCCTGGATACGCCACTGTCTTATGGTGTCTCCTCGTCCTTCTGAAGGCGCTGTCCACACCGGCGGCGGCCAACAGCCGGTGCCTACCAGTGCAGGCAGAGCAGGTCGAGGAGCAGCACCTTTCTGATCACTGGCCGGCAGCTAACATGTGCGGAGTGGACTCTCATGCATTTGTGCTCGCGGCTCTCACGTTGTGTTACACTCGGTGCATAATAATTATTCGGAGAAGTCTAATGAGCTTCGGAAGGATGTCCCTAGCTTTAAAAAGTTATCGGGTAAAGCCTTCAAATCATCCGCAAGACCCCGTCGAAATCAGCCATCCAATATGCCCACCTGCGGCGGCGGAGGCTAGAGCAGACGAATGACGTCACATCAGACATAAAATTGCCGGTTGACCATACCTGACTTTCTATGGCCATGGGAGGGAGAAGAGGATGACCGTACTTGACCTTCCATGGTCCTGGGAGGGAGAAGGGGATGACCGTACCTGACTTTATATGGCCCTGTGAGGGCGAAGAGGTTGGTCGTACCTGACTTTCTATGGCCCTGTGAGGGCGAATAGGATGACCGTACTTGACTTTCGATGGCCATAGGAGGGCGAAGAGGATGACCGTACCTGACCTTATATGGCCCTGGGAGGGCAAATAGGAATCAGGGCCTTGTCGCACATTGTGTCTGCCGTTCTTGCTTTTGAAACCATGGCTATTTTTGAACTGATGGCGATTGCACAATGTGACTCAGTGTGACGAGTGGAAGGATGACATAGTGATGTTTACTTTGTTGGAACGTTGGATTATATTAAGACTTGCAGAGCCTAGTACGTCTTTTTTAAGAACTTTCTCTTTTGTCTTACTTTAGGCTTACGTGAAGCTAATTCAAAAGGTACATCCTAATGAAAACAAGTTGCATGCATTTCGAAATAAATAGCTAAACGGCTTGGAATAAGTGGTTCTACAAATCTTCTACAGTTTGTGAGTCACTTTGGACGTGCTATGCTATGTGTACATTTCCAGAGAAGTCGCCGTTTTCTTCTATTCTTCACTCCGTAGTGGTTTGCATTTAACGCATGAGACGAAAGTCGCTGGAGTGGGGGCTTTGAGTCCAACGGCGGATCTATCCAACCAACGGGGTGGAGTGGGACGAGAGGAAGCCCTGTTTGGATAAGCTGTGCCCACTCCAAGAATTGAGGAAAACGCAGAGCAATCGTAGAGCTGAATGACATAAAGAGCGACAAATTTATGCATTGAATTCCCAACGAATATCGTCTTTTCCCTTCTATAATCTGGTCTTTGTGAGTTTATGAATTTGCATGTGACTTACTTGAGCGCTTCAAGATGTGACAAAATTATAGGTAGTGGCGAAAACAAAATTGTGATGGATCTCGCTTTCAGCTACGGAATTATAAACAAGCACAGAGAGTTTTCGTCTGGTGAGGAACATGTTAAAAAATATGGCTGCCTGGAAGAATTGGGAAACTGTGTTTGGTTAATGTCGGCAGAACGCTTAGTGTGTTATTCTGAACATAGTATGCATAGTATGCTATTCTGTACTTGAGATCGAGAGGATCTGAGAAATACGTAAATAAAATCAAGCAAATGTATTAATCAAGCTGCTGCAATCAAGCAGATTGAAAAAAGGAGTTGAATGTGCGAAATCCCGTCGAAGAATCGGAATAAGAGAGAGAGAGAGAGAGAGAGAGAGAGAGAGAGAGAGAGAGAGAGAGAGAGAGAGAGAGAGAGAGAGAGAGAGAGAGAGAGAGAGAGAGAGAGAGAGAGAGAGAGAGAGAGAGAGAGAGAGAGAGAGAGAGAGAGAGAGAGCGAGAGAGAGAGAGAGAGAGAGAGGGGGAGGGGAGAAGGAGAGAGAGAGAGAGAGACAGAAGGGGAGGAACAAGGAAGACTGGAATGACGGCTATGTGCCAGTTTTTTTTTAGCTGTCCCTTGTCCTTGTCCTTTTTAGCTGTCTGCTTCTCTGTCTATCTATCTCTGTCCTGTCTCCGTCTCTGTCTCTGTCTCTGTCTCTGTCTTTGTGTCTGTCTCTGTCTCTGTCTCTGTCGTAATCCTACGGTCATTTTACGATCTTAGGATTTTGGAGAAAATTCAGAGCACCCTCCCCTCTCCCATCTTGAAAGTTAGCAATTTATTACCAGGCCTGAGTGCCCCTCTGTCTATCTGCGTAGGTGCCCTTGTGTCTTTGTGTGTCTCTGCCTTATATATCTGCCTTCTACCTCCAGCCCCGATCATATCAAACTTGAAGACTGTTGGTGCGTCGCCACCGGCACTTTCCGCCGTCGTCAGGTGGTCTTATCTCCATGCGATCTGTGATGTTCGTCACGGACCAGTTACTCCCTGAACTTCAGATAAAGCAATAACCTCCAGACAAGCTGACGAGATTAGAACAATTCCCGGTGGATGCGGGCCGATCGATCCTAATAAAGAACACCGATTCTTTGGCCCAACAGATCAGTACCGGGTCGGAGATGGTCTCGTCATACTGACTGTGGTGTAGGCTTTCAGGTCACCAAGGAAGCTTGCTCCAAGTTTAACTTGGCACAACGGTAAAATATATAGTCAATAGAAGTAGTTCAAAGCTCGGTGCTTAGGACCCTTTCGAGTTCATGCACGACAATGAAAAAGCAAGTTAGGCTGTTGTTGGTCATAAGTTGTGTTATTCGTTAAATATACCAACGCACGCACATACACTGGAAGTGGCGCGCAAGCCTGTTGCTTAATTTAGGGCGCTTCTGCCTAGTTGGAAGGGATAGTAAATAACTAGCCGCGCATAATTTATGAAAGCAATGGTTAACGATGATACAATAAAGAAAAAAGGAGCTATATATATATATATATATATATATATATATGCGTCTATATATGTATGTATGCATGTGTCTATGGATGTACGAACAAAACCATGCCTATAAACATGTGTGTATGTATATGTGTGCATTTGTGTGCATAAGCACTTGTGCATGCCATTTACTCCCAATCGTGATGTAACGACCAACGACACACGGTGTTGTGTAAAGCAAAGACTTTGCAATTCGGAGTTCACGTCACATTGTACAAACGTTTCCAAGGGCGAACATAAAATAGCTTGTGCTTTGCTTGCATATTAGGACACCCATGTGCCCTAAACCACCAAGTTGCTGCACTCATGCTTCTCAAGCGGCATGGTTATCATTGCGCGTCTCGCTGTTGCTAAGCTGTGCTGTTGCTAAGCCTTTGATTCACGGTTCAATTTACCTGCCAGTGTTAAGATGCAGGACAGCAGTGTTGCAATTCAGGCAAGACGAAATGAATAGTTCCCATGCTGTTCAAATGCGCTCACATATCTTGAAGGCAGTCCGTTTGACCAAAACAGAAGCAATACGTCTACTTGTCTGCAGCGGCACATATAGGAGCTGGACAGGAGGGTCCACCTACCATAATATTTGACCTCTTAATGGGAAAAAGAGGTTTTGCTGCGTTCTTCATGAAGAGGTCTGTGTTTGTTAAGGAGCTGCGCGTACCTAATTGTGGCGGGCAGTGCTGTTGAGGCAAGCGGTAGCTTTAAGCCGTCGGTTGTCAGCATCTGCAGGGTTACGCACGCTGAGCGGCATCACCTGCAGAAGTAGTTGGTGATGTCCCTGCCGGCCAGGTTGAGCCTCTCGATGCCGTGGGGCATGCCGAAGCCCTCGTAGATGGGCACCGTGTGTGACACGCCGTCGCCGGTGTCGATCACGATGCCCGTGGTCCGTCCTGGCCGCACAAACCCGTCCATCAGCCATGCCTGCATATGCATGTCAGCACGCCTTCGTCTAGCCTCCAGCCACGCCCACACAGAGCCGACAGCCACGCCTACACCCGCCTGTCAGCCACGCCTTCAGTCTATCCTTCAGCCACGCCCACACAGAGCCGAC
Source organism: Ashinkailepas kermadecensis (assembly GCA_034440615.1). NCBI lineage: Eukaryota > Metazoa > Arthropoda > Thecostraca > Neolepadidae > Ashinkailepas > Ashinkailepas kermadecensis. The sequence continues at coordinate 528,227 of JAOTOM010004883.1, read as the reverse complement.
AGCCACGCCTACACCCGCCTGTCAGCCACGCCTTCAGTCTATCCTTCATCCACGCCCACACAGAGCCAACAGTCACGCCTATACCCGCCTGTCAGCCACGCCTACACCCGCCTGTCAGCCACGCTTCCAGTCTATCCTTCAGCCACGCCCACACAGAGCCGACAGCCACGCCTACACCCGCCTGTCAGCCACGCCTTCAGTCTATCCTCCAGCCATGCCAACACACAGAGCCGACAGCTACGCCTGCACCCGCCCGTCAGCAACGCCTTCATCAAGCCACGCACACACACATGGGTGTCGATTTTGTGCTTTTTTTGGGGTGGGGGGGGGGGGTGGTAAGGTTTGCGCCCCAATGTTGGCTTGACCCCAACCTTTTCAATTTTTAACATGGGCCATGTGGGCAGCCTTCTCCCTCTTCTCTCGCTTCTCCCGTGCATTGAGCTTCCCAATGCTTTTCAGAAATTGACACCCCTGCCACGCCTACACCCAACATCAGCCAGGCACAGCAAACCGGCGGCCACACCTACGTGCACCGTCAGCCGGGTCTACACCTGACCGTCAAACACGTTCTCACCCAGCCGTCAGCCACACCAACTTCGCTAATCTTTTCCTTTTGTTGCTGAATTCTCCTTGCCATTTTGTGTGGAGCTTTAAAGACATATATAGATCGGCCACGCCGAAAATCGTTCGCGCTATCATACGTGATAAGCGGACTCTTAGTTCCGAGATCTCAACGGGAGGCAGAGTTTTCGGCTCCCGCCGTCAAGATCTCGCAAACTAACCGGGCGCTGAGCAAACTTCAGACCTGCGATGTAACTTCAACATCACTATTCAACGCCTAATATTAGGCAACTCCCAAATATCACTACAATGCGTTGCATGTCATTGCGGTTCGATTCAGAATTGGCATGCACTTAGTACCAGCATTCTGCAGCTCACGGAACGTCATCTGAAAGGAACACGTTATAACTGCAGTCTGTGCATAGCGACTGGTGTTGAATTTGGCTTTCGTTTTAGGGAAAAGCATATACTTCCAGGGTACCTGACTGCAAAGGTATTGGACATCAAAGCGCCAAATGGCAGCTCAAATTTGGAAAAATGATAGTCAAGTAAAACTAACTCCTTGAGACCCCGACCATGCTCGTTACACATACACTCATATTTGCTAAGTCAGATGGTGTGGTCACCAGTTACATCTGCGCATGGCGTCAGATGGTGTGGTCACCAGTTACATCTGCGCATGGCGTATGCAGTTGCATTTGATTGCAGCAACTAAACTTCATCTGGATGCCAAAAAGCTGGACACACTGACCCTTTGGAACAGGCAACTGCCATTAAACATTATTGTTCGCTGGACTTTTCCTGACATAGTTGCTAAAAAGTCTTCTCCGCTATTATTCGGTTGTCATCTTTTGTTCTCGGCAGACAAGGCCAACGAAGAAATTAAAAGCAAGATCTGAGGAGAATGCGAGGCATAACCGATATATAATCAGGTCATCAGCACTACAAAAGCAGAGCGCCAAGTCTCACAGCCTCAAAGTCAGCGCATCAAAATCGTTTGCCCGAAACAAATGCACTCAATGCGAGGTGGCGCGCATCTCCGAGCTGCCCTTCCGCCAAATCTGAGAAGATATGGGACGCGTTCCTCAGTCTCTGACTGGGGGTACAATCCCACCAGCTGATAACGAATTAAGCGATCTGATGTCCACCATTCTGCGGGATGTTCTGTTTTCCTGAAACAATGCGCAAGTCGCTCTGCAGTGCGGGAGTGACCCGAGGACGGTGATTATAGACACCGTACACATCTATCGTTACCTAACCTGCCATACCGCAGAAGGAGCATCCCGCGCCGACAGTTGACAGGCTTCATTACCGACCATACCGCGGAAGGAGCATCCCGCGCCGACAGTTGACAGGCTTCATTACCGACCATACCGCGGAAGGAGCATCCCGCGCCGACAGTTGACAGGCTTCATTACCGACCATACCGCGGAAGGAGCATCCCGCGCCGACAGTTGACAGGCTTCATTACCGACCATACCGCGGAAGGAGCATCCCGCGCCGACAGTTGACAGGCTTCATTACCGACCATACCGCAGAAGGAGCATCCCGCGCCGACAGTTGACAGGCTTCATTACCGACCATACCGCGGAAGGAGCATCCCGCGCCGACAGTTGACAGGCTTCATTACCGACCATACCGCGGAAGGAGCATCCCGCGCCGACAATTTTCACATTTTTTACAATTTGAGCACATTTCACTACACCCGCCATACCCAAAAGCGAAATTATACGCTCGTATGAAATCACTGATGGATTTATCAACCCGGTAACTGATGCAGATGATGGAATCGCTCGCGAAGCGAGCACCATATGAGAGACCAAGGCCGGCGGATGTCGGTCGGGTTTGACCTAGCGCTTCAAATTACATGATTCACAAATCGTGGGTAAATAAAAAGAACTCCTTGGTAAAGTGAAGCCACCTATGGTATAAGAATTGAATAGGTCTGGCACGACGAACTGTTTCAGACAAAAAATCGTTGACTGTGTTCATCAATTACCGCTACCACTCCAACTACATTGAGCATAGCTAGTGTTCTTGTGATATCAGATATATTATTTATTTATCTATTTATTTATTTCACGATACATGCCCTCCACTTACTGTGGCTGTTATGGACAGTCTGGGTACAACTCACAGATATTTACAAAGAAAGGATATATTTGTGGTCAATAGTGGGAGCAGATGCGCATCAAACATTCATACACCAACATAATACAATACCCATATCACTATCTGCACTGCACACACCGTGCTTGCAACACGAGTTATAAACGAGTAGTTTATAGAAGTGATAGAAGAGCGATGACCTAAAAGTGAGTTCATAGTGTACACACATCCATTGTGTAAGTTTTTTTGTGTGACTTGTGTTGTTCGCGGAGATAAGCTAGTGCATGTTTCTTGAAGTTAGACAGCCTTGATGATTTTGTTTCAGTAGGAAGTTTGTTATAGTGGAAGACAGACGAGTAGAGAAATCTCCTGCGGCCCGCCTCTCTGTGTATGGCTGGCAAGTGCAGGTGGTCGTCTGCACGCATATGACGGTTTCGCAGGGTAGAGTTTGCAGTGATTTGACCGGCAATGTGCGTTGGCTCACCCGTCAGAATGATCTTGTGGAGCAAAGTAAGGCTGTGAAATAGATGCAGATCAGCTGCGGTGAGTAAACCCAACTCGTTACGGGCATAACAAATATAATCAAATTTCCGTAGACCTGACACGACTCTAGTGGCGAAGTTAATGATCTTGTCCAGTCTGTGGATATTTGTTGCCGACCCGTTTCCGTAAACAGATATGTAGTAGCGAATATTGGATATAACCAGGCTATTGACTATAGTGAAGAGGGTACTGGTGGGCAGATGGTGACGCAGATGGCTCAGGGCCAGAAGGAATCCAGTGCACTTGCGGACCACAACAGCTACATGGGAATCCCACGACATGTGGCGATCAAATGTCACCCCAAGGTTCCTACATGAATGACTCTCATCTATCACGGCGTCCCTAAAGCACACTCGTATCGGGGTAATATTGCGAAGATTTTGACGCGATCCGAACGTGAGAAGCTGAGTTTTGGTCGGGTTTACCTTCAAACCGTTATCCAGGAAGTAGTCGTAGAGTTGGTTCAGACATGTCTCCATCTGACTTATCAGATTTGGAAGGTCAGATTTGCTACCGGAGATGAGGATATATTATGAGATAATCAGCTCCAGTCGCCATGATAGAAAACATTAATACGAAGCTATGTATGTACCAATGTTAATTAATTCACTTGTGTTGAGGTACCAATACCCGCCCTAAACATTAATACGAAGCCATGTATGTGCCACTGTTCGTTAATTCGCTTGTGTTGAGATACCAACACCCGCACCAAACATTAATACGAGGTTCTGTATATACCAAATTTAGTTAATTCACTTGTGTTGAGATACCAATACCCGCACAAACATTAATACGAGGCTATGCATGTACCAATGTTCGTTAATACACTTGTGTTCCTGTACCAATATCCGCACCAAACATGAATACCATGTGCCAATGTGCCAATGTTCGTTCATTCACTTGTGTTGAAATACCAGCACCAAGTATTAATTCGAGGCTATGTATGTACCATTGTTCTTTAATTCACTTGTGTTGAGATACCAATACCCGCGCCAAAAATGGTAAATGCGTCTATGTACTATGGGTACATACGCATGGGTGTTGATTTGCATATGCTTGAGGGGGTCTTTGTCCCCCCAGTGTTGGCTTTGCTTCCCCAATAATTTCCGGCTTTTAGCATAGGACCATATTGTGAATAACCCCCGGCCCCAATCCATTAGGACACCCACTTCCTCCATGTATTGTGCCACGCCACAAATCATTTTCATAAATAAATGTCCCTGCACATACCTAGGTTATTTTCGGTGCATTGTGCCTAGAGAGAGCGAATTTCGGACTCATAAAATAACTAGCTAGCCCTCTCCGGTGTACGGCATTTTAACACCTTCGCCATTGCAGGGGGTGTTATGTTCGCATGCATTCAAACCATTAGGTAAAGGAACTGGCGGGGTCAAGGTGGTGACCTCCGATGTTCAGTTATGTGAGTGGCTTAAGATCACCTTTGACAGGTCACTGATCCGGAGAGACAGGTCAGCTGAGTTGTCTGTCATACCACACCCAGCATTGCTGATTTGACGGCAACAAGTGAGATTCATCGCCGATAATTCGTGATTTTCGCCAACATAGGCGTGACATATTTTCCCTTATGATGTCATAAGGTTAATGACCTGGCTGATCATCTTCAAATTGTCTACACCATGAAGTCGGCAAATGATATCCCATACGCTATGTCAAGCGGCGGAGCGCTAATGCGCGCTGTTTTGCCGTGGTCGCCAGAAACCCTGAGCGGGGATTGCTACAACCCTCATCCCTCCTGAACTGGCGAAGGTTGATATGACACCCACTATTGCATAAGCTGGGATATTTCATTCAGCTTAGGTACTTGGGTGCCCGTAACATTGATCTTAATCACTGAATTTAATTTGGATTTAACTGAATTAACTCAGATCACATCATTGTGTGTGTATAGTGTTGTACAACATCTCCTCAGCTCCCAGTTCGCAAACGCCGTCACTACGCCGACCTCTGCTCGCGGTACAGGTTCGAGGCCTTTGTCGTTGAGACGACCGGCGTTCTAGGACCTGCCGTCTCAGAATTTGTGCGAGAGCTCGGGCGGCACATAACGGCCCGAACCGGCGAGCGCCGTGAAACAGCGTGGCTGCGGCAACGCATTTCTGCCGCAATTGCGCGTGGCAACGCGGCTTCTGTGCTCGCCACAGCCCGGCCCACAGATAGATCTTCGGCTGGCCGCATAGTTGCACCACTTTCCCATAGTTGCACAACATTTTCCCAACCCTGATAGGATGTGGTGACTTTGTTCATCTCATGTACCCAACTAATCCTTGCACCACAATTGTAGGTGTGCAATTCTGGGGTATCATGAGACACATTTGAGTGACAGGTAGTGCATGTGCGTGGTGTTTTCCCCAGCATTTGATAGTATTGTACAACCAGCAGCACCAATGGGCTCACAATACATGGTCTCCTAGTCCATTTTCTGATGTTATTAATGGTTGCCTGTTGTCCAAATCGTTCCTTTTAAAGAAGTATCAGCATTAATGGAGCTTGGTGATTGCTGCAACGCTTCTGCACGTGTCGGAATACCATGTTGGTACATGCTCAGTAGGTGCATACATGGTGCGCACGAAGGATTTATTCCTATCTTGTGCTTCCAAACCAACGAGCCCTTCCAGGTGGCAAAATCCTGGACCACTTGATTTTGCTATCGTCCTATCGATTTTGCTGTCTATGTGAGCAACCAACAACAACGTGGATTTACATAGCTGATTGTCTCCACCTCCAGGTGACTTTCCTGACGAACCTCACACTAAAGACATCGCCCAATGTTTCACACAGCGAGGCGGACGACGCGGGAGGTGGTTAGCTGGAAGGTGGCCGAAGCTTTTTCCTTCACTGGTAAATCCACCAGAGAGGGAATAGTAAACCAAGAATTCAGGACAACGGCCTCTTTCAGAGTAATTCTACGTGAGGAACTATGCATACTTAGTATATTTGTAGAGCCGTGAATGGCAGTGTGCACGTGTTTGTCAACGGCTAACTCTATGACAAATGCTTACATTTTATATTTAGAATCGTTGTTATGATCTTGACTATGTGTGTCGCCAGTGGTGACCAGGATTAATACGTCCGTATGGAAGCCAAATTACTTCCATGCGTGCATTTACACGCACAGGGGCTCCACCACCGGGGTGGGGGGGGAGAGTAGGGGCGGGCATGGAACACTTCCGGCATTTAACATTACGCTAGTGGATGTTGCATACGGAAATAATCGATCCCAAAATCCCGTTGTCAACCTGGCCTCCAGGTCGTGACGCAGTGTCTGTAAGTGCCTCTATTTTTTTTTTTTTTTAATTTTATAAAAAAAAAAAAAAAAATAAAGAAGGAGGGAAATATTTATTTCCGTGACAATTGATTTCACCTATAAAAGTCGACATAGGCTGAAGGAAATCAGCCCTACGTCAGCAAACCCGATACGCACGAACATATTGATGAGTTATTTCAATGCCAAATAGTTTACAACGCCAAGTCCGGCGTTTCTTATGAGCGTTGCAAAGTGACTCGGGAACAGATAACATTTCTAAGAAAATACAATGATGAATCCACCTTCAAGTATTTAGCGGTTGAATGTGTCATAAAAGAACACAAGAAAGGACAGGACACCTTCAAGTATTGGTCGAGCGTATTCATCGGTCCAATTATTGCCATTTGGCGAATCTCCCTGAGTACAGCGCGACGTGTAAAATTATCTCAAAACATCCGCTCTCTTCACAACGCAGGCCTTTAAACACAGCCCCTGTTCTACTTGCCCACAGAATCTGCTGCAAATCCACTTTTCCAGTGAGCATTGTCATAGGCATATAAAGTACAGCATTGTCTGTGTATCATACGTGGTTTTGGATAAAATATGTCCGAATAATACGGCCATCTTTATTCGTTATGATCGTATAGACACTTCGGAACATACATTAATTACTTGGAGGGCATAGCAAGTCACAAATTTAGCCTCGCTCGTAACGCGGCCAGGGTGAAGACCGCGTTTTATTGGTGATAAATTGCAAACACGAGCTGGAGATATGTTCCCTAACTCCAGCTCCCCTTATTCTCAGGTGGCTCAACTCATGCCTTTAGGCATGTCTACCGGAGTCTAGTTGCGAGCAGCACTGAGTGATCTAGTATTCCCTTACGGGACATTTTGAGGGGATGCTTTTCCACCCTGAAGGTGCCTTCCGCTCGAATATTCGCCACCCATTGGAGGGGTGCACTCAACCTTCTCACAGGGGTGTCTTATCCACTCGAGCCCATCAACCGAACATTTTACTTTACGGGGAGTGTGGGAGTGGAGTGCACTCCTGCCTGCCAAGGGGACACCTTCGACTAGAAGTTTCGTTGATCTGGGCGGGGGAAGAGGTACACTCCATCTTCCAGGAGCCTTCTCCACCTGAAGGTGCACCTCCATTGAAGGTGCCTTTCGGTGTGCCAAGGAGCGGACCTTCGCCTCATTCGCTCCCCTTGGATTCATCCCTGATGAGCACGAAACACCAGATGTGAAGTTCGACGATTCGACGTTCACATAACTCAGTTTGTTACTGCTTGCAGGAGCCGTTCAGCGCACAGGGACTGAGGTGGTCGTAGCCGTGGAAGGGCGATTGGTCGCTGGCTCTCCAGTGCCAGAGACCGCGATGGCCGTCGCATGCAGCTCCTCGGTGAATATGTGATCACAATACATCAGTCATAAAGCATTTGAAGTGTGGCATGAGCATTAGTCAGTTGTCTATATTTAAACCCGTCATGGCCCGCACTGGGACCACACTTCAGTCAACACCAGCATTGTGGCTGAATTTCGGCTTTAAGTGCGGTTCTGATTTCACAGCCCAACTTGGAACACAATATAGAATGTTGCAAACGCCAACTGGAGCCACACTCATCAGCCAAACACTAAACCGACTATAGCAATATTACGGCCACACGCAAGCCACACAATGTTGTTGGGTGGATATGTTCTGGTTTTTCCCAGTTCTAAGAACATCTGTGTGACATTTTAGAGACTGTCACACGTGTCACACCAGCCAACCGGCACCTCTTCCAACTGCTATGGACGGCTGAAATAGCGCTGTGACAGAGTTGTTGTTTTTTGCTCAGAGGCGCACTGGAGCAAATCTAATGACAATCATCTAATGGCGATGTACAAATGTCGTGGGGGACGTGTGGAACGTGTGGAACATCAACTTGTTTTGCACAGGTTTCCGTTTTTCCTTCTGACCTATTTTACATCTAACTCTGTCACATAATTTGAATGGTGAGCTGGCGGACTTTTGCTCCTCTGGTCGAAGATCAGCCGACACGAGATCAGAGTACCGGCGTCTCAGAAATGAAGTCAAGCTCCAACTGGTTGTGGCGCGCCAAACGTTCCTGGGAGATCAGCCCATGAACAGTGACCGCACAAACTTTTACAAAGACCTGAAGAAGTGCTACATGATCTCATCCAGTGCGGCAGAACAACCCACTCAGGAACCTCGAAGGAATAAACGCTTGGCAGACGAGTTCAACCAACACTCCACTTCTGTTGGACCTGATATCGCTGCGAAACTGGTGCGTCAGGTGACTGAAGACCTAGCTATTTCTCGAACTCCAATAGTCGTGTCATCAGCCTTCATGTTGCAGCCGGCAATCCCATCGGATTTGACCAGGTGAATAGTTTAAATGAATGCAGCCAGCATGGATGGACTGGACGCTGCCCCTCTGAGGGCATTAAACAAAAATGGTGTCCTGCTCTTGGGAACTACCTCCTGAGACATATTCTTCAGCATCGATCCTGCTCATAGCACCGAAAACACAACGTTTCACGCAATCCTTGGCAGCCACAATCTAGACGCCAACAGATTATCAGGAATGGACGCCTCACACTCCCTGTGACGCACGGAGTTCCTCAGGGATTGTCTGTTGGCCCCCTACTATTCTCTTTTCTGACGAATGTCCCGTCGAATTGTCCACCGAACGTGGACGTCGTAAAGTATGCAGATGACAGGCAGCTAACCGATAGTACTAGACCATACCGGCATGGCCCAGCTGACATGCAAAAGCCGACGAGTCTGGCCGCTCTGCACCAGTGGTGCAGAGCCAACTCGTTCAACTTGAACCCTGAAAAGAGCGACATCATCATCGCGATCGAGACAGCATGCGGCCAAGACACGTCGTCATTTATCTTCACGGACGGTGAAGCCCCTGATTGAAGCTCATTTGTTTCAGCGTATAATTCACTGTATCTCTGTGTTGGTATTTTGGTATTTGCTGCGTCTGCCCAGCTTCGCAGAGTTCAAAGCGTTATCAACTTCGCAGCACGAGTAGCCGCAGCACGAGCACGTTCGGTATTCGGCGGAGAGAGCACAGCACTTCTGCTCCTCAATCTCTTCGCTGACCACACGTCCACTAACTCATCGCTGTGCGAGATCTTCTCAATGTGTTCCGAGCACCACGCCAAACAAACACTTCTCTGCGCGCCACGTTCGGGCCAAGGGGAACGGTCAGTGCTGTTGGCACGAAACTATCCGACATACTAGGACTGCAGACATCCAGGTGCCTCGCATCCACCCAGAAAGCCTTCCGACATCACGCAGCCGTCTTCTGGAATGCTCTTCCTCCCACCAATATGAAGGTTGGGATCGCTGCAAGAACTGTGAGCCAAGGTCCGAAGCGAAAAAGCTAATGAAGTGACGACGACAAAGTAATCTCAGCATACGCTTTGAACCATTTTGACCGATGGGAGTGCGCTGGTGTATAACATATCTGTGAAAGTAGCAATTATTGGCATTTCCAAGGCTCTTACAGATACAGATGCAGGGGTTTTTCATGTGACATCTGCAGCTGTTCTTTCCACGTCACATGGATGTCAATTGATGTTAAATCATAATAACCATATTATAGATGATTTCAAGAATTCTTTCCTATTCGGATTCTGATAACCTGGCTTTTCTGGTAACATTTTCGGTGAACTGACGTCGGGGTAGAGGAATGTTGCGTGGGTAGTGCAGGGATCGGAAATTATAATGTAAACAATGTACTGATACGCACATATATAATATATACATAATATATATCGTGCGTTTTGTATGCGTTTTCAATTTCATTTCGCTTCCCATCTTGCTCCCTCTTTATCTCTCCCCTTCACTCTCACACTCATTCCGACTTACCACTTCATGTAGGGGCGTGGCTACGTCCCTGCACCTCAATAATACGATTGACGAATACCACAACTTGAGACAATGCAATGCAACATAAATTATGAAGGTATCCAGTCAAAACGCTGGATTATTATCCGAAAGGGAACAGAGCTGACCTGATGCATATAGCGATAGCACGGCCTGAACAGCAACGTAGAAGGAAGGTGCGTTGAATTTCTCGAAGAATATCTGCATCATCTTCTCCTTGTTTTTAAGTGGATTTAGCGGCGCTTCAGTGAGAAGAAATGGGTGTTCCTCAGACGGCACTTTCAGATCCTGATTAATCATGTGGTCCCAAATCATCTCAATATCGTTCCAATCTGAAACAGATTGAAATGGGCCTTTAACACTTCATGCTATACCTTATCATGAGGCCACTGCCAATAGCCTGTAATCCGCACGTTCTTGGAGGCAAGCTTGCTATTGAGAAGTAGCATGCCAGATGACAAATAATATTAGTCACACATATTTTTTTGTTGCATGAGCGGGATTATGTGAAATTCAGTAAGAAAGGTGTATTTCAAGATATCGCCTAGTCACCGGTGCAGAACACCAATTGTCATCACTTATCACGGACAATGCACACGTTGTTGGAGTCGAAGAGTGTTTTAAGCAAGTACAGCTATTTTAGATGATGATGCGTTGACAAAATTGCATAACAATGGGAAGAAAATCATAAATGCTTTCGGTGTGATACAAAATATTCCTATTGTACCACAAACAAAGTCAGCCGTGTCTGTCGTAACTTCCCGGCATTATTCATGAACAAATAGTATTGAAATGATATGCATGCAACCACTTTCATTCGAACATGATTCCTTTTCTAGGTAGAAAATGACTTCATGACTTCATAATACCTCTGCTGCCAAACACTAGGAATACGAAGTATTACAATCTGACAATAGTTAGCCTGCACAAGTTTCCTCTTTCATTGTAAGCACTGAATTGCTGCATCGCGAAAAAAAGAGAAAACTGGTCACACTACATGGCATGCTCCAGGCCAGTGGGCATGGTCGAATTGATTACAAAACTGAACTAATTAAGTAGCATAAATGCAAATAGGCACAGAGCAGGTATTAAGCACACCAGGAATTGTGATTAATGCTTACTTCATGTCTTCGCCTCGGTTATTTCCAGAACACATCAGAGAGAAAAGGTACAAACGGACCCCACATCAGACGTGCGAAGGCTGCCACTTGCTGAACGTTAGCGATTTCCGCCAGCAAGCCGTGGTCGGCGCAAAATCTGCCAGCCTGTGCCCACATATAGCTAAGTACACAAAGTCCGATAAGCCATCGGCATTGTGTGGCTATCACTGACAGATATTGGCGCTCTGACCTTTGATAATGCCGTGCTCCACCGGGTATTTCAGCTTGAGAACACCCCGTTTTGCCTGCGCTTGTTCCCCCACGTAGGAATCTTTCTGACCGGCTCCCACCATCATCATCGTCTGAAATGTTACGTCAATGGTGGTATTCAGACATGGATAGTTTTCGTTTACACTAGATTTTAGAGCAATTCAAAGCCCAGTATGTGATTTCAGCTGATATGGAAAGCACATTGTCTGTCTTCAGCTGATATTTTTAAAGAAAAAACATTCCTTCACATTAATAAACTATGTTAACTTGTCGTATCGGCATTGCTGCATCTTGTGGCTTTTATGGTCTCAGCTACTTATTATGATACTAGCGATTTCAACGAACAAAGCACCGATTGAATGTTGCAAAGGCACAGTAATGCTCGTGAAATGTATTGTAATATACATGTCAGGATTTGATCCAGATAGGTAGGTAGTACCTACCTTGTGCTTTGGACGTCCAACAATTGAAGTGAAAACAGCACTAGGAGTATCATCCCCAGCCATGCCAGCCTTACAGAGACCTGATCCATTGTCAATAACAACTGCTGGTGGGGCATCACCCATCCTGACGACTAAGCTAGCCAACAAAGTAATCTAATAACTGCAAGTGCCTACAGTCGTGGGCATGCTTCATGGAGGATATATTTATCCAATGAGTCGTTTTCAGTAAGGCTGTCATGATGTTGCGTCAAATCAGATGAATGGAAGAAGATATTTTGCATAAAATGTGACTTCGCATCATGATTGAACAACTCGGTCTTTTTCTCGAAATTTGACTGTCCATAGAAACTGAATGCTAACAAAGGATCGCATAAATTGTGCCATGTAGCCACATATGTCGCATTCAGAATACAAACATATATGAGAACGTGCTAATCAAAATCAGAGTCTCCTTTCGCAAGGAACATTTTCTATTGCTATGTGTGTCAATAAAACGACATAAAGCTTCATATAAAATAGGGCATCTCTTGGCGAACGCACCTTTTGTCCTTGCCTTCGTACTTCCTGCCAGCTATACATCATCAAAGTATACTATTTACGGTGTGTATTACCAGTCTCGATACGATGTGGTTGGATTCTCCCATCAGCTGATGCTTACCTAGGAAAATAGCTCACAGTGGAAAACAAATTTGGATGCATTTCTGCTATCCATCAATAGTTCCACTACTAAGCTAAGTTGCTCGATTATTAACCCGGAATGAAATTGTTCTCTCCTTATCCTGTTCGAATTCATTCATTATCTTCATAAAATGGCGTGCTGTCTCTGCTTGTTGAGCCAATTCCGAGTAGCATTTGCTAATATATTGTATAGGTATCCATCTGGGGAGAAGCGCGTTCGGTTTAGAGCGCAACGACATTTCTTTTTGGTGTAACAAGGAATTTTTTATCCGAGCATCGACATAAGCACTAGTACGCCAAAGTCCGAATTTTCCATCGCAATCATCACATGTGATGCAATTGACAGATACGTTTGGTGAAACATCAAGAAAGCATAACATCTTTCGGTTAAATTAATGTCAAGTTTCCTTGTTCACCGTGGCATTCGTCCGATAACTCGGTTACGAGCTTCCACAAATTGCACCACGAAACGGATGGCATTTAAACAGGAGACGGAAAGAACTCTCAAGTACTGTATATAACCATGTATCTGAGTTTCGATTGCTCACCTAACTTTTTGCAGGAAGTTGTTGCTTTTTTGGCATCCTAGCTCATCATGACTGAATACAGTCATGATGACCTTTGGTAAGCCCAAACATTTCGAGTGGTTTGGTTTCTTGTAATCTTCGCTCGTGCTTACTTAATTGAGTTCAAGAATAATATCGCCCAGCATTATGCACCATGGGGCGCACAAATGCATGCGCGCAGTGATTTGATTCATTGCATACGCTGAAGAAAAAAAAGATGAAACATATTCGCTAAAATATTCACCAACATCAAATTCGGAATCTCATGCCGGAACAAGAGATATTGGCGTGGCCGAAGCCGAGGCGGAAGTTCGGACATGTCCATCACTGCCAGGGACAGTACATCACTGCCAAAGGATGTAATTCAAACTCTTTCCCCTGCTGCTATGGGGAAGCTGGATAACACGGGCGGGCAAGAACACACCTCCCGCCCTCCTCTTTACCACTTCCGCTAGCCACATATCTGATCGTCACGACGTCCAAGAAAACGGCTAGCTTGTCCGAGATCCAGCAGTCTGAAATCAGCTGCAATCGCGCAACTGAGTACACAGACGAACGAGTGAGACGACACTGGAGCGCCGTCGAGACGTGGGCGCCTCCCTTGTGCGGTGTTGGCATCGATTGCTGACTGAACAGAGTCAACAGGCCAGTGTGGCCAGACACGCGACGCCGCCTGCCCACGGGGAAGCTCCCGCTGTTGAAGCCCAGACGGCTCGGTACGCCGCCTCATTTGCATAAGGTGGAATTATTTAATTTCACTGCACACAGTCGATGCTTTCAGAGGTTTACTTTTGGAATATTTATGCGGATTCTCGCAACAGGGCTGGCGCATAGCTGATAAAGATGAGAAGCGCTTCCCGCGGAATGTGTGCGTGGTATTTTGCATTTGGAGTGGAAATTCTCGGCAGCAGGTGACAAGGGCCCCTGCGGGCCGGTTCAACTCCAGGCGCCCTGACGGCCGGGACAGTTCCAGATACCCTGATGATCCGGTCAGTCCCAGGCGCCCTGACGACCGGGACAGTTCCAGGTACCCTGACGACCCGGTAACTCCCAGCCTCCCTGACGGTCGGGACAGTTCCAGGTACCCTGATGATCCGGTCAGTCCCAGGCGCCCTGACGACCGGGACAGTTCCAGGTACCCTGACGACCCGGTAACTCCCAGCCTCCCTGACGGTCGGGACAGTTCCAGATACCCTGATGATCCGGTCAGTCCCAGGCGCCCTGACGACCGGGACAGTTCCAGGTACCCTGACGACCCGGTAACTCCCAGCCTCCCTGACGGTCGGGACAGTTCCAGATACCCTGATGATCCGGTCAGTCCCAGGCGCCCTGACGACCGGGACAGTTCCAGGTACCCTGACGACCCGGTAACTCCCAGCCTCCCTGACGGTCGGGACAGTTCCAGGTACCCTGATGATCCGGTCAGTCCCAGACTCCCTGACGACCGGGACAGTTCCAGGTACCCTGGCGATCTGGTCAGTCGCAGACTCCCTGACGACTCGGTCAGTTACAGGTTCCCTGACGGCCGTGGCAGTTCCAAGTACCCTGACGACCCGGTCAATCCCAGCCTCCCTGACGGTCGGGACAGTTCCAGGTACCCTGATGATCCGGTCAGTCCCAGACTCCCTGACGGTCGGGACAGTTCCAGGTACCCTGATGATCCGGTCAGTCCCAGACTCCCTGACGGTCGGGACAGTTCCAGGTACCCTGATGATCCGGTCAGTCCCAGACTCCCTGACGGTCGGGACAGTTCCAGGTACCCTGATGATCCGGTCAGTCCCAGACTCCCTGACGGTCGGGACAGTTCCAGGTACCCTGACGACCCGGTCACTCCCAGGTACCTTGACAGCCGGGAAAGACCCAGTCTCGACAGCCTCAGCACCAATGTCTGCCGGATAGTCTGCAGGTAGGGTGTCTGCTGGCCAGCCCTTAGGTCGGTGTCTGCTTGTTAACCTTCAGATCTAGTGTTTGCCAGACATCTCCTTGATCGGATGTCTGTCATACAGTTCCCTAGATCGATTGTTTGCCAAGACAAGCGACAGCCCCGGTGTGGGCCGGACAGTCCCAAGCCTGGTGTGGGACGGACAGCTCCAGGCCTGGTGTGGGCCGGACAGTCCCGGACCTGGTGTAGGCCGGACAGCCCCAGGCCTGGTGTGGGCCGGGCAGCCCCAGTTGTCGTGTCGGCCGGACAGCCCCAGGCCTGGTGTAGGTCGGACAGCCCCAAGCCTGGTGTGGGCCGGGCAGCCCAAATTGTAGTGTCGGCCGGACAGCCCCAGGCCTGGTGTGGGCTGGACAGCCCCAGTTGTCGTGTCGGCCGGACAGCTCCAGGCCTGGTGTGGGCCGGGCAGCCCCAGTTGTCGTGTCAGCCGGACAGCACCAGGCCTGGTGTGAGCCGGACAGCCCCAGGTCTGGTGTTGGCTGGACAGCCCCAGGCCAGGTGTGGGCCGGGCAGCCCCAGTTGTCGTGTCGGACGGACAGCTCCAGGCCTGGTGTGAGCCGGACAGTCCCGGACCTAGTGTGGGCCGGACAGCCCCAGGCCTGGTGCGGACCGGACAGCTCCAGGCCTAGTGTGGGCCGGGCAGCCCCAGTTGTCGTGTCGGCCGGACAGCACCAGGCCTGGTGTGAGCCGGACAGCTCCAGGCCTGGTGTGGGCCGGGCAGCCACAGTTGTCGTGTCAGCCGGACAGCACCAGGCCTGGTGTGGGCCGGGCAGCCCCAGTTGCCGTGTCGGCCGGACAGCACCAGACCTGGTGTGAGCCGGACAGCCCCAGGCCTGGTGTGGGCCGGGCAGCCCCAGTTGTCGTGTCGGCCGGACAGCCCCAGGCCTGGTGTGGGCCGGACAGCCCCAGGCCTGGTGTGGGCCGGACAGCTCCAGGCCTGGTGTGGGCCGGGCAGCCCCAGTTGTCGTGTCGGCCGGACAGCCCCAGGCCTGGTGTGGGCCGGACAGCCCCAGGCCTGGTGTGGGCCGGGCAGCCTCGGTTGTAGTGTCGGACGGACAGCCCCAGGCCTGGTGTGGGCCGGACAGCCCCAGGCCTGGTGTGGGCCGGACAGCCCCAGGCCTGGTGTGGGCCGAGCAACCCCAGTTGTCGTGTCAGACGGACAGCTCCAGGCCTGGTGTGGGCCGGATAATCCCGGACCCGGTGTGGGCCGGGCAGCCTCAGTTGTCGTGTCAGACGAACAGCTCCAGCCCTGGTGTGGGCCGGACAGCTCCAGGACTGGTGTGGGCCGGACAGCTCCAGGTCTGGTGTGGGCCGGGCAGCCCCAGTTGTCGTGGCAGACTGACAGTTCCAGGCCTGGCGTGGGCCGGACAGCCCCAGGCCTGGTGTGAGTCGGTGCGCGGGGACCTGTTGCGCAGGACACGAACGGTCGCCTCGGGCACCATCTGCCGGGACCGTCAGTGACGCGCCGTCGCCCGGCGTTGGTGTGTACCGAAGGGGCGCGACTGACGCCCGGTTCGGCACACGTCTGCCGGCTGGTCTGTGGTCGGGGTCCGGGCACATCGTGACGGCGCTATCTCTGGTGAAGGTGTGACGCGACCACTCCGCCACCTGAGGCAAGCAGCACCGACTGTGGTGGCGATGCTCCTGGAGTCACGTCGCCGACAACACGCATCGTCCCGTTGCGATATGTCATATGTGTTATGTCAGAATAGCAGCAGCGTTGCCATCTATGCCGTGATGTCAGAGCAGCACGAGCATTGCTGAACAAGTAAGTGATTCGTATTTTACTTGGTTTAACTTCGACTAGGAACGACTGTTTCGCTACGTAGTCTTTAACATACGTGTCGTGCTGTGAACTAAGTCGAGGTCGTCAAGCCTCTGCAGTTTGATTGTCAAGACCTGGACAGAAGTCGATAGCTGATTGTAAGCATGCACGAAATCGCCCGAAGAAAACCTGTCTTGCACATTATTACCATTACAGTGTTTTGACGTGATACTCTGATAGCTGACGAAGTGTTTTGAACAACTTTCGCCATTTAAAGTTCGCAGAAATGATATCAGAGCGTGGCTGGAGTAATATCCCAGATGTTTGCCGATGACGACTGCTCTGTTGGATCACACATCACGTACTCTATTAGCCCTGCCGGCAAAAGCTGACATGCGGTGCACACGCTGAAACTGACGTCGAAATTGACTGACGCTCACGCTGAAGCTGACGCCGAAGCCGACTCTGACGCTCACGCTGAAGCTGACGCCTCGGCCAACTCTAACGCTCACACTGAAGCTGACGCCGAAGCCGACTTTAACGCTAACGTTGAGGCTGACGCCGAAGCCGACTCTGACGCTCACGCTGAAGCTGACGCCTCGGCCAAATCTAACGCTCACGCTGAAGCTGACGCCACGGCCGACTCTGACACTCACGCTGAAGCTGACGCCACGGCCGACTCTGACGCTCATGCTGAAGCTGACGCCGAAGCGCACTCTGACGGTTACGCCTGCACACTAGGAGCTTTTATATCAGGGCATGTCAAGCCATCCAGGGGTGTAACTGTTTGTCTAGTTGGTGGTACTGGGAGGTAAAAGGCCATACCATCCAGGGGTGCAACTGTCTGTCTAGTTGGTGGTACTGGGAGGTAAAAGGCCATACCCTCAGGACGGAAATTGGAGGAAAATAGCTCCTCTTTAATGGAAAAGGAGATTGATCAAAAACAACAATTTTGTGTCGCAAACTTAACCAATTGAGCGCAATAAATGGAAGGTAAAGAAGCTGGTATTTCTTCGGTTATTTCTGGAACCACATAAAAAAATGTGGTTGTTGTTTGAGACAGCCCCAAAATATGTGTCTAATATCTGTGAAAATTAATCCAAGATGTAGATGGACTTGTGCCAACACCGTACCTTATGTATGGCTGCAACTTATGTATGGCAGTAACTTGATCCTATTTGGTAAGGTGGCATACCTTGCTAAGATCTTCAGCAATTCTAGACGAATTCTACGAGAAGGCAGTTTCTAATAAAGCAAAATTTTTAATGTTATTTCTAGAGATTAATGGGAGAAAGAACTGTTTTCACTTCGGAACTATTCAACTTCATTTCGAATTCCAACTCGACTTTCAAGTCAAATCGATTTGAAAAGGTTTTTTGCTCTCTCGCTTTATCTTGAGTTCAACTCGGTTTTTCTTCTTTTCTTTCCCATGGATCTAGATGGCAAAGTTAACGATTCAATTTCGTAAAGTTTGTTTCGCCATGGTCGTCGCTGGGGCAATAAGAAGCGTTAATTGCCAAGCATTATCATCAAATATTTGGTGTTATAAATATAATTTGTTGGAACATGGAACGAAGTGTGGTGGCCATTGCGGAATTAGACACCAATCACACGAGACGAGCTTAAGTTAGACGGAATTAGACGAGACGGAATTAGACCAATCACACACCAGTGCTTAAGTTCCCCAAGACTTGTCCTGAGTATCCTCAACCTTAGGCTGTGCATTTTTGCGTAATACAGGTTGAATGTACTGAAGTGTACGGGTACCGGTTTCTAAATTGAAGTGATACTAAAGTGCACTGCAGTTCGCTTGGGTGCCTTTAGTTCTTTTAGCAGTTGCTGTCCTACTGCTATTCGCAATTGCATAACAAATTGCACTGTGAGCGGATAGTTCCAGCACGATTCGAATGGTATAAAAAGGGACATCAGAGATTTGCTTCCAAGGTACTTAATAAAAGAGGTGTCGAACATAATAGGCTTAGTCGTCTCGAGATAATGGCCAAAAATGCATCGCGAATGTACTTATGATGCACATGCGAAATGAAAAGATTTGACCACTATTTTAATGAAATAAAATTTACCGGCGATGGCCCTTTGTAAAGCACCTTCATGAGCTTTCAAGGCTCCGAGGGGCTCCATCGTCAGATGGTATTTTCAGAATATACCATCTGGCAGAATATACCATCTGACGACGGAGCCGCTGGGAGCGCCGAAGCTCATGAAAATGTTTTACAAAGGATCACTATATCTTTTGTCATTCCTATTAACCCTTTATTATGTCTCTCAAAGATTTACCCTTCTATAGCTTGAAAGCATCAGCATGATTTAAATGTTGCGATTACCACGGGTTTAGCTTTATATATCTTTGCAGGCGTAACATGCATCCACAGATCTAATATGCGCGCCCACATCTGCCTTTTTTACCAAGAAGTTCATCCTTGACCAGGAATATGACAAGCATGAATAGGTCGACCACCCAAGTATTCATGTGCATTTGCATTGCCGTTTTCCTCTAAAGCTTACCAAAAATAGCCTTCAGGGGCTCCAGCCAGCCCAGCCAAACATAATTACCCAAAGCTGAAAGACACGGGCGTACAGCCAAAGCACAAGGGGCCCACACATTGAAGACAAGATGATGCATTCAAAGGATGCCTTTGGACTGCCAGAACAAACTTATTTTGCATAGGGAATTCCTCGAACTTATCTCGTGATTTCGGATTCGGACATTCAAGTCAGCCAACTGTGTACACTGAGGCAAAGGAAAATAAAGGCATGGCTTCAAGTTAGTTGTATTTTTCTCCCCTATAAAAAGGGAGCTCTTTCCAATTCGAACCGAAGCAAACAAATGTTCGACGGCTACATTACATGAAATGTTTCATACCAATGCACTTAAGGACTTTTGGAAAACCATCTCAATGGTGGTTGAAAAAAGCTGTGTGCTCTACTACGGGCAACCGTGTGGTCTAAGCCCAATTCCCTTCAAAGTACTCTTGTTCCTTGAAATAATTGTGCCACGCAACGCAGTTATGCCATGGAATAATTATTACGCCACAGCCGTTTATTCTCCCGGTTGCATCTCCTTTGATTCTGTCTTGTGCAGATCATGTGGAAGGAATTTGTACAGCGAAAAGTTGAAAAGCACCGTGGAACTCGCAGCAGCAGTCGAAGATCTTGCTGCACTTATGTGAACTCAGACCCGTAAGTAAGTGCCAGCATTTGACAGCACCAAATCCAAGTAGTTGGGGTGGCGGGTGGACTACCTCCCGCACCGGCTGAGCCCCGCCAGGTGGCAGCCACCGGCTGAGCCCCGCCAGGTGGCAGCCACCGGCTGAGCCCCGCCAGGTGGCAGCCACCGGCTGAGCCCCGCCAGGTGGCAGCCACCGGCTGAGCCCCGCCAGGTGACAGGCAGCCACTGGCTGAGCCCAGCCAGGTGGCAGCCGTCGGCAACTACTGGCTGAGCCCCGCCAGGTGGCAGCCGCTGGCTGAGCCCCGCCAGGTGGCAGCCGTCGGCAACTACTGGCTGAGCCCCGCCAGGTGGCAGCCACCGAGCAGCTCGACAGCCCGGTGATATCGTCGATCCAGGCCTGGAGCCGCCCACCCTGCGTCTGTTGTCGTCCAGGTGACGTCAGGGACGCTGCAGTCGCCTGTAGCTACCGCAGAGTCAAACTGCCAGAGTGAGCTGACGTTTGTAGTTCGCATGTCGTCGTTTTCCATCATCAGACCAGGTATGTGGCTGACAGCAGCCGCATGGTGCCGTGTGGGAAGTTTCCGCAGTCGGACATCATGACTGCGAAAGAGCTGCCATTATAGATCCCACGCGGACGCTGGCTATTCTAGGCGACCCGAGATCACCGGTAGCCCGGAGCAGTAGCTGCTGGTCGCTGCTGTCTACTGTTCCTGGAATGCTTATCGACGAATATTGTTTGCTCACTCCTGTTCGCGCTTAGATGATCATAATTTTCTTCTTCGAAAACACAAACGTATGGCTCAGAGTATGAATAGAATGACAAGGTTTTCAGCGTAACAATGGGATCCTGTATTTATGGGTATCAGCTGACACTTGTTAACAAACTGACTAAGAAGATTGGCGTTTGCCTGTAAAGAAATATAACTAAAATCGAGTCCTCCTTTTAAGGTAGATGTTCTCGAAGCATCACGCTGTTTCCATACATCACTGTAGAACCAATTGATATATTAGATGGAAAGAAAATAAATCTTGTTCAGATTACATCTCGAATGATTTAAATGTGTTCTTCTATGCGGAGCGTAGTGCTTCACCAGTCTCCAAGCTTTCCACTCCATATGTTAATACTCGCTGGCAACAGGACGAAGCATCTATTTACCAGAACGCCTCACCTCATCCACAGTACCTTTAATTGGATCACTTAAGGATACTGACTGAAGTAACGGCTGTCTTCCCAATTCAGTTCATAACAGTTGAAAACAAGTTGAAGGAAGATTGATCGACAATGTATGTCATAGATTTACCTCTTGCGCTTACGTTGCATAGTAAGGATTGGAGTGTTGCTTTAAGGCTGCATTCACCTTTGCATTACGACAGGGAACGTTTTAAAAGAAACTGAGAGCGGTATATTGGGGCTGAATGCTGTCACTTGATGATGAGTTTGCTTAGTCAGCAATAAGGAAAACGCTTTCGACGCGGGGATTTTCCTCCATGTTTCTCCCTTCAAAACAAAATATCTCCGCGTTACGGCAAAAACATGTGCCAACTGGTAATTACTGGTGTCAGTGTTATGCTGGAGATTTCTCCGGAGGCAATTGGAATGATATGATGCTCTGAAAGGATCGCCAATGACGACCTGTGCTTCGAATGAATGCTTGTGTCTGCAGGGCGCCACCTGTGTGGAGATAACGACTTAGATTCGAATGTGACCAAATATGGATGATTGCTGACAGATTGATTGACGGATTTTATTTCCCGCACCGGTAGCTCAGTTTGTTAGAGCGCCGGTCTCCCCTGTCCTGGCAAGACGGGGTTCGAGTCGCTTCTCGCGCTCGCATTTAGCCCCCGGTTGGGAGGGTCAGCTGGCAACTGGCCGGGGCAGGCCGATAAGGCTGGGGCGAGCAACTGGGGCGGTCGTGTCGGTACATTGATGACACGTTAAACTCCCGGTCAAAATTCTGCCGTTGAACCGGAATTCATTGATTGGGTGGTCGGGCCAGGGTTCACGCAACAAGCTTGGCTTAGCAATAGAACCCTGATCCATATAGCCACCCCAGCAAGAATTCGGACTTTTTTTTAATTGACATGAATTGTGCAAGGAATTTTTGGAGTTTTATTCCTTGATTTAGGCCATAGACAATTCTTTCACTATTCGTGTACACTTGTGTCTGAATGTGTCCTGTGAGTAAAAACTTGACATATATACTATGCAGCATAGTATTGTCAATTGTGCCTGCCGTTCACAATGTCATACCCGCTGGTACGGAGAGCGTCCAGAACGCCTATCGCCCCAGAGCCATGCGATAATGACATTATCCAATCCCTTGATTTTTGTTGACCTGCATGCAGTCTTGTGCTTGCCTTCACAACATTTTTGCTTATTTAATTCTGCGAAAAGAAAATACTTCACCAGCATGCTTTACTGCTAGATCAGGCTTACTAGTAAAGGAAAAGTTTGCAATAATAAGAATACTCAGGTATTCGTCGGGACGTGGTGGATTTTGAACGACCCTCCATTGCTATAAAACGCACTTCATATAACAAGTGGCCCTCGCTTCCTCGGGCCGCCCGCGGCTAAGTCGAACTTGTTATAGTATAGTGTCGGGCCGTTTAAAACCCTCCAAAATCACGCTATTGTTATATTGGCAAGCTCCGTATCCATTTTCATAAAACTCAATAAGTCCTGTATTTTATATTTAACTTTTGGTTCATCTGGGCTAAAGAACGTCATTTTTTTAGGCCAAATCCCGCCGGCACCGCTACCTGCCTGCATCAAGCCAATGGCGCCCATCTCTAGAGACCTGCACTGTTCTATACGCTGATAGTTATTGAGCGCATTGCTATAGCACGTTCCCGTGTTTGGCGTTCGGAGCCAAATTAATTGGCTTTCTCAGAGTGCATGGCGTGTCCTGTTTCCCTAGCAAAAGCATGATGTCTTTTTTATGCTGACACTTATTTTATATATCATATTTCAATCCCAAATATGTGCAAGGTACTGTAGTTATCTGTATGTTAGATGTCAGGAGCTCAGTAGTGAAGCAACAAGGAATACTTCTGTGCAACGAAGTAGCTGTTGCAAAATATGAATAGTTTTGCCAGTTCCTCCGACCCCCGATATCCGGTAGCGGATCCAGAGGGAAAGGAGCAAGAATCATGCCCTCTTGGGTGGTTTCTACTGATCTCTTGTTGCAAAAAGTAAAAATAGTGTCCAGTAACAGGTGACCAAAGTCCGGACAGTTTTTCTTCCATTTTAGGGCAGGGCGTTTTTGAATGAGCTCTAAAATAGTCCAGGTCATGCAGCATCTGGCACTACCGAGACCTGACCATATCCCGAGAGCAGAATCGACCAGAAGAGAAAGGGCACTGGGTGGAAGGCCCCCTCCCTCCAAACACGGCCCCGGAGAGGATAGGGCCTTGGGGCGAGAATGGCCCGAAAAATGGCCGTGCCCTCGAGCAGAAAAGATTCTAAGACTGACAGGGTATTGGGCGGGAAAGGAATCCACATAACCACCAAAACTATCTCATGGTGCGCCAATGGGAAGATTAGCGCATATTGTATTGACAGTTTGCTCCTTTTCTCGGGGACCCTGGAAAGGATAGCAAAAATATCCTGAGAAATTAAATATTCTTGGAAGAGGCGCCATCAAAAATAGTAGTTCAGAAGTTCGGGAACTTCAAGTTTTTGGGGAGAGAGGGACAGGTTAGGACCGCATGTTTTGATGATGTCACTTGGCTGGATTTCTTGTTATCAGCCCAAGTTCACCGATGCCGACGGCTACCAAAAATTAACCGTCGATCTCCTCGCATCGGTGCTGCAACAAGTCCTAAAGTATGTGATTTTGGTCACAATTACCGAATAAAGATACCTACCAGGCTGGGTATAGCAGACGATTTGATTAATGTGATCGATGACACTACCTACGCCTTTTCACAATAATTGCATAGACAATTTTCTATTCGAATTTGAGTACTCACTTATCTTTGTAGCTTGAGCGCAATTCTCCATATTCGAATTTTCAAAACTGGAAAGAGATGATTCTGAAATGATTGTATTACTACCCATCATGAGTGCAGCTTCACCGAAGTTGCTCCCCTAACAGTTCATATTTCGCCGAAAGCTAAATTGAATTATTGTGTACTGCCAATCAGCCCGTGATGAGGGAAAGGGATGAGAGACGGATGAGCTTCCCGTAGAGATAGGAAGATACGCCTGTGTTACCATAGGCGGCACCAAAGGGGCGGGGGGGGGGGGGGGGGGGTGGACGTGTCCATTCAAACGTTCTGAAGCATAGCATCACGTCTATGGAAGTTGCATTGAAATAATCCGAACCACGATGTCACCCCCTTGTCCAAAGTCATTGGCGCCGTAGCTGTCTAAGCTCAGGGTGGTGAACGGTAGCATTACCGTTCACCATCCTTAGTTTGGAGCATGTATTAATGTTCCACTGTGAGGTTACGACCATGCACTATTTCTCATGCCTAACATGAGATCCACGGCATTGCAAGGCTAAAAACCACCAGGAAATAATTTCGTCCCCTGCAGGCTTCAGTCGAGGGAGCCACGCCGATCCCAACCGCTACACCACGTAGGCATGCTACTGCCATGTAAATGATGTAAACTGTTTATTGGCAAATATCACAATGCGCTAATAATCTCTTTCACCAGCAAAGCTATTCACAGCATTTAGCTTGTACCAGTGTTTAACCCTGCAAGGCTTTCAGCCACCATGTATTGTTGAACGAACCATCTTTTTTTCAACGCATCATTAGCTGATGTTCAGCAGGAAATCAACCGGATGTTTAGTGAAACACCACATTGAGAAGCAAATTGTGTTGTTTCTGAGACGCTTGACAATACTAATATTACTCTGAGTCCTTATATGACCTTCCCCATTACATCCACATCTCTATTGCGTCTGTTCCCTAATGGGTGACCCATTCTGCCTGAATATGTCCGCTTGTGTCTGAAGATGACTGTATTTTCTTCTGTGGTGACCAATTGCGACCATTGATGTCCGAATGTGCCCCTCTGTGTGGAGAGGTGACCAGACCATCTGCGGTCAGCCGGCCGGCCGCGCCGGGTCGATACCAACAGGACGAGCTACCAGCCTCCAGACGAGGTGCCCTAACTCACCAGCAATTAGAACGGCCCGCTGAAGTGTGGCTCCATCAGTCGCGGTTGGCGAGCGGCGCTAGCTCGCCGGACGGCGACCGGCGCGACGGCGCCAGATTCGCCGAACGCGCCGGCCCTTCGTCCGGCCGGCAGCGGCCCGCCGGGATCCGGCCGCGGACGAGGCCACTCGCCGGGCGCACGTTCTCCGGCGGCTCGCCTATCAGTCGATTCGGTCACGTGCGCCGCCACGTGAGCCGATTACGAGTTCGCCGCATTCGGTGTGATTGAGACTCGGCTCGGAGGGGCGTGTGCTTAGCGGGACTTGCCCTCGCACCGGTCACGTCCGACGGTTGAGCTATCGCCACCTGCGGCACTTGTCAGGAATTGGAGAGAGCCCGATCGGAGAAAGCGTCGTCTAATTTTGGCGCTGCGGAAGCGAAATGAATAGCAAAGTTTGGTCTATGCTTTATTCCAGTATGGCAATTTGGGTTCATTCCTCTGCGGGAGAACTCTAATCTCGGATCGCGGAAACTTATACTTCGCCAACTCGCGTGTTAGCAAAAGCGAAGCTGTGTGATGCTTTTATCCATTTACCACAAAATATAAAGAGTGACAATGGTTAACCCATGACCCCGACGAGGAGCTCGGAGTCCTGGGCAAAACAAGTCTAACTTTGTAATTACGATCGAGGGCGGAACACGAGCGAGTCTACTTCCGTATATATGGTACACAAGTTCACCTGAAAGGCGCGGCCCGCTCGGACTGGTCCGACCTTTACACTTTTGAAACTGTAATGAATGTTTTTCTACAGCGCTTCTCTCAGGGCCTTTTCTAGTATGTTAAATTTCGAGGATAAAATTCCACTACACTCATCCAAATCCCCCGTAGCTCGCTCCCCCCCCCCCACACACACTTATGAGTGCCATAAAATCCAGAATTTTCAGGGTTCGATTGATCGCATTATCGGTATGTATTCCCCATTCCGAATTCCTCCTTTGCAAAATATAGTCAGCCCCAGATTGCATTTACCTGTAGTCACTTTACTTGTAGCAACTTTACCCGTGGCCACATTAATTGTAGCCAATTCACTTGCAACCACCTGCGGTCATGATTTACAACTATCATCAAGCATACGCTTGTCTTTCAGCAAATCAAGTGGGTGAAGTCCGAGTAGATATCCGTATGGGGGCATGCTTACACTTTGAGATCCCCAGGTGTGAGGCGGCATTTCCGCTCACGGACATCTTGTAACAGCGCTTCACATTGCAACAAAGGATTTGAAGCTTTAATTATCTCACTCAAAGACAAATCTGCTCTATTCATTTGGAGATTTACCAACTTCCATCACAGTATTTCTGCTGCAGGACTGTCAATCTTTGTTTAAAGAAGAGGGTTCGCGGCACCATTCCCCATCACGAGTAGCCTGCCACTTCGCACCGCTGCCGACACTTGCCATCCGTCCCGAGGGGAACATGAATGAGCTATTTGGTTCAGAGGTGTCACTTGGCATATTCTAAGGGGGTTACTGACCTCCTCAATAATTGGTTTGTCCCCCCTCAATCATCGATTTGGCCCCCCAAATCAGGTCAAAACTTAATCATTGGGCCTATGAACGCATACTAGATATAAGTGGTTTTCAGGACAGATTTTGTCATCAAGCAGGTCATTTGCCCCCTCCCCCAAGCAACTTCATAAAACTTCATAGAGTGACACCGATGGTTTGGTTTGTATGCCGAGATCTCGCATCGTGACCAACCTCACGTCCACCGCTTCTCCCTTGGGGATTAGATGGCGTCCGCGAGCAATCGGCCGCTATTCATTATTTGAAGTCACAACATGGCAGCCTTTTGGCGATCAGTAAGCAAATAATAATTGAAGACGAAAATTGCATGAAATGCTCCATGAATTTTTACAAAAATCATCATAAGCCACAATTAATATGTGATTTTAGTGGAAAATCAACCACCAGTCCATTGATAATACAATAGCATGAATAATACAATAGCCTGTAAGAAGTAATTTGGAACTATGTCCAATATGTATACTTGCTGGTTCCCTATATTTCAAAGCAATGCAAAGTCTTCCCTGTAAATTAGGTGTGTTCCCTTCAATTTAGATGATCAGGATATACCTGCTCACACGAATATATCACAACTATGGGCGTTTACACGGCTGCAGTATTGACTCGGGAACCAGGGGACGAGCAGAGAGGACAGACCCAGCCCCCCCCAACTATGGGCGTTTACGCGGCTGCAGTATTGACTCGGGAACCAGGGGACGAGCAGAGAGGACAGACCCAGCCCCCCCCCAACTATGGGCGTTTACACGGCTGCAGTATTGACTCGGGAACCAGGGGACGAGCAGAGAGGACAGACCCCGGCCCCCCCCCCCAACTTTGGAAGAGTTCAACATACGTCCTATGTGCGTTGCATGGAACGAATCGACTTCAAAATGGCTCCTTCCCCACCCGCCCCCAACTATGAGATAGTTCCGTGTCGCTGGGCAGTAGGAGCGACCTGAGTTATGGGGAAGGTTATTTTCGTTTTTTCCGACGCAAAGCAAAGGGCACCCCCTTCATTGCAAGCCCAACCACACCACACTATATACTATGCCAAGCTCCATCGCCCATCTGCACCAGTTCGAATGCTTCCTGACAGACAAATTAGCGCTCTGCTTTCCTGTTTCCATTTAGCGAGTGCAGCACCAAGTCTCGATGTAGGTACGTGCTACGTAGATTTCTCGCTTGCAAAAACAAATCTACACGGTGGTTAGAGACTGGGTACGTCTGACACTCATAAATATTGTCCAGGAACTTCTCCTATCGAACATGTGTAAATTCAGATCAATCAAGCAAGGCTAGTCCATCTCCCCGGCTTAGGAAAGTCTGACAGTAGGTCGCGCGAAAAATTGACTCTGGACGTAGATTGTGTGAACATTTTCATTTTGGAAGTAGATATGCACCTTTGTATTTCAAATTTGATCTTCTGACTACTGAAGGTTGATGTATAGATATTTGAGCATTAAGATCTGGAAAAATATCTTGCGAAAATATCCAACTCCATGTATGCCTTATGAGCATTTCCTCCTACGAGTAGATCGTGTAGAAAGGTCCAGCTATATGAAAGTCTTATGAACAATTCCTCCTCCAGGTAGATCTTGTGAATATTTTCAACTCTTGCAGTAGATCTTCGGAACATTCTGGTTGACAACTGGACCTTGCACATATTTACATTGGGAAGGAGAGCTTCCAAAGCTTTGACAAGCAGATGTTCTGAACAAGGAGGGTTTCTGTATAGGTCTTCTGAACGTTCAGATCTGAAAGTAGAAGTGAAAAGTTCCAGCTCAGGGTAGATCCTGTGAACATTTCCTCCTCCGTGTAGGCCGTGTGAAATATATCTGATGAAATAGGTCTTATGAAATATATCTGATGAAAATATATCTTATGAGATAGGTCTTGTGAAATAAATCCTATGAAACGACATCTCATGAACTTACTAGCGCGAAGTGCTATCACAAAACTCCTGCTTTTAACAAAGATAGCACACACTCCAGAGGGAATATGTTATGTTAGTTGTTGTCATACTGTTATGAAAGCTGGCAACAATGCACATTTTAAGAGAAATCTACATAGCTTTGCGTGCCAGTAGCAGGACTAGGAAAGCTGCAATCTCACATTCGTCCACACGCATGACAGCCTGGCTGGACCGGGTCAGGTCACGTCAGGTCGTTCACAGGGAACATTTCCGCATGTTCGCGAAAGTAGACACGCTCCGATTGCTCAATCGACTTGAACTATTTTATACTTGAACGACGGTAGACTTCCCCGAGCTTCGTTCTCGCTCGTTGTTGGATATCAGATGAATCCAGCTGATGACATTAGCCAGATGAACTGCAGACTGCAATATCTCCGAGTGGTTGACGTAAGTGACTCTCGTATATCTCAATTAGTTCTAACAGGATCCGAGGCATTCCCACGATACGATAACAATTTTTATCCCACGAGATCATAATGAGTCATTCCTCGTATATGTCAATAAATTATTAATGGTACAGATTATTGGGCCTCAATTAGTTCTAAATTGGTGTTTTATTGGTCCCGGCGTAATTGGAATCTTTTCATTTTCATTCATTTTGATGCTACTTATTTTTCTATCTCGTAGGCCGAGGCCAAGATTACAGAAAGAAAAGTAGCCAGTTGACCTCTTCTGCTTAATCTTCACGTAATGGCTTGGCGGTGAAAATCTCGACTTCGCAACGGGCAGCGGTAATCTAGCAAACTGATAAATCTAGGGGAAGGCAATTGCCTTCCCTTTTCCGAATATTGGCAACCAGATCTAACTTGTGACATCTTGACAAATCTATACCTCGCCGATAGCAATTGTATAATCACACAAAGATACTCCTGGAGCCTAAATATTTTGTTTTCTCGTATGTTTAGAGATTGTAGAGATGTTTCTATATAGGTTACGTGATAGTCTAGGATGATGACCTCGCGTTCGCGTCACTCCCGTTGTAAAGGTCCAAAGTTATCTGCACTATTTGTATTGTGCAGATGGATGAGTAAATAGACGGCAACAGTCAAACTCCAGAAAATTTGTACTTAAAAATGTTCCACACTGACGAACAACCGTGATATTACCTTGTTGAATTTAGGGCCGAAATCTGGTATTAATTTAGAACGCGCGACCGCCAGCGTTACAGACCCGCGTCGCTTGGCTGCTCAGAGACGACTGACTGTCGGGGGTGGGTCATGAGGTCTGGCGGCTACCGGCACCGGAATCTCCGCCGCAGACAGCGGCCGTAGGCCCGGTAAAAGCGCTGAGCTAGGTTTCCGGCCGCGACTCGGCGGCAGCGCCGACCGGCCGGATGGAAAGGTACTGATAGTTACGGGGGCGGTAGGTCAGATGGCTTTACGGGATTACAGCATTTACAATTACTGAACAGCCAAAAGTGCAATTTTATTGAAACTCTGTTACAAGATGTTGTAATTTGTCTCTATGATAGCAAATTTCCCTCTCCCATCCGACCGTTTTTTTATTTGCTTCTGTATTTGTCCTTGATCTGGTAACTGGCATTTTCATTTTCAAATTCCCATAGCTGCTACTAGGGTTGTCGATAATTGCTAGCCATAGCTGTCGCACATTCACCTTGCGCATACTGTGTGACGCCTGCAAAAATATCAACACTGCCGATTTTAGCTTCACCTACTGATAATGAGCATACTCTAGATTACATAGCCTTGTGTGAGATGTTGCCGAAGTATGATGCAATGGGCTGCTCCAGCGTCGGCTGCAGTGCCGCGGTGTAACTATAACCGAATATTTGCATACTTGTATTGTAGATGCAACGAACTGTTTCAGTGGTCGAATTCATCTAATTCAAAATGACGTTTTTTACTTCCAAATATCTCAATGGGCCTCACGAAGTCGACATTACTTCGTGATGATAGTAGCACAGAAATCCCGTCTGACGGGATTGTGGAATCGTGCCTCTTTCGGAGATTGCACTCGACTCATGCTCCAGTTATTCTCACCCTGTAAGTGTGATGAAAGGTGAATAATAACCAGCACATGCGCGTTGTGAGAAACCTGTACATTTTGAGTAGGAAATGAGTTTTATGTTCACTTTAAACGCACTTTGACGAAAATTCTCAATTTCTGGCTGTTCTTGGTGTCGGAAAAAAGCCAAAGAAATAGCTGGCCGCCATACCTCTCATCGAAGAGCGCGTCATGGCCTGAGCTGGAGTGTGGGAAGTGGTGGAGTCGCATGAGCCGTGCTCTGCCAGGCATAGCTGGAATGTGACGCGCCAGGTTGCACCAGGCAGAGTGGAACGTGACGGGCCGTGTGCTCGCAGGTGGGAGTGAGATGGACGGCGAGAACAGGATCATACTGAACGTGGGCGGCATCCGCTACGAGACGTACAAGGCAACCCTGAAGAAGATTCCGGCCACACGACTGTCTCGGCTTACCGAAGCACTCGCCAACTTCGATCCCGTCCTCAACGAGTTCTTCTTTGACAGACACCCGGGAGTGTTCCCCCAGATACTGAACTACTACAGGTTTGTAGTTCATCTTCTATGGAGAGCCCGGGGAGGGAAGCTGAGCGGATCGCATCACTCTCGATTGATACACGTCGTTTGCTGTTGTAGTTGGCATTTTAAAAGGTCAATTAATTGATGTCCAGAAGGATATCCTCGATACGTACTATTCGTGGAATTACACGAAGGCGTATCTAAATGTCTAGAACCATACGTCATTGCAAATCAATTTCGCAAATTTGTACCGCTGAATGCTGTTGCAGCTATCTTCGAACGCCTGTCTTTCGCTATATTTGACATATGGACAGGTTGCATCTGATGCTAAAATATGACAGCGACACATGAAGTTCCTTTTTAGATTTGGTGTAGTGTTGAAAGTGAGTGAATTGTGTGTGTGTGAGGATAATTGTTAGTGAAGGACCACGTATTTAACCTTCCGGTCGGGTGCATGCTGATCGACTGCACTGATATCCAGACATTGCTCCAGTCGGAAATCCTAACCCAACTCGACGTTAGCACGGTGGGATCGTAGCACAATAAGCAGTAGATTATTGCGGAATTCATTTTACATTTAGTGTAGCTTTATACATACCACATAGTTAGCATTCCGGCCGGGTAAAAGCTAATCGACTTCACCCAAGTTCAATCATAGCTTCAGTCGAAATCCCAATCCAGCTGAAAATTATCGTGGCGGGATTGTAGCGCAGTAATCAGCAAATGTGTTCTTTGCATTCGAGAAATAGCAGTAACTTGGCTCAATTAGCCGTGTTGCATTATGAAGCTCTTCGAGTGAAATTCACGATGACGGTGGAATAGTGAAGGTCGAGATCAGTGCATTTGGATCACAGATAATAAATAGAAGTATCTTTGTTTGTACAAGTTCTGATACAAGTCTCTTTGTATAGAACGATCTCGGTTCTTCCGGAAAAGCAGTTTTTGTCCCTTAGTTTCCCATCAGCATAAACACAGCCAAATAGCTTTCCGGCGCGGATCTGAATAGGCTGCCCCATTGTGTGTAACGTAGGACTGTATCAGAGACGTGACTGGCAGTTAAAGCGGTGATTTTGATTGCACCATTATTTCTCAATTCTCCTGTACTCGCAATGAACTACACGCTGGAAAAGAATGCTTCTAGTCGTCGATTAATCCTAACGGAAATATTACAGTGGACAGTAAATGCTTCTCACTAGAGCCGTGCAAAAACTAGTTGCCAGATGTGTTGCCAGACTGGTTGTGCTAGCTTAGTGGCAAATGCTTGCATTTTCAGGATGTGCGCTATGACGAATGATACAATTTACACAATTTACACTCCGTGGTTAGTGCAGCAGTGTGCCACTCATCAATCATTGCACATCCAAGGACGCTGCAGCCATTCGGTGACCCGGCTAAAGGTGTACTGAAACGGTGGATTATGAAATTTGGCGTAGGAGTCGGTTGGACAGATAGAACCTGGTTGGAAGTTCGATAGAACTGTCGCTACTTGTCGCTACTGTTTCATCAACTGGATATCAGTGCTTGCTGGGCTGTCATTGCCGAAATGGAAGCGCCCATTATAAGTAGAGCTTGGTGTGCAGACCGACTGGTCCCACCCGACCGAGAAATTCATCTTCAACCTAAAACTTTAGCCGAGAGTTCACCACGCTGCTCACATGCTGAAGTCCCACACCCCGGCACGGTCGCTCTGAGGTCCCACGCCCCGGCACGGTCATAGGCCGAAGTCCCAGCCCCGGCACGATCGCTCTGACATCCCAGGGCCCGGCACGATCGCTCTGACATCCCAGGGCCCAGCACGGTTGTATGCCGAGGTCCCAGCCCGGGACGATCGTATGCTGACGTCTCAGACCCCAACACGGTCGTATGCTGAAGTCCCAGACTCCGACACGGTCGCATGCCGAGGTCCCAGACCCCGACACGGTGCTGAAGTCCCAGACCCCGACACGGTCGTATGCCGAGGTCCCAGACCCGGACACGGTCGTATGCCGAAGTCCCAGACCCCGACACGGTCGTATGCCGAGGTCCCAGACCCGGACACGGTCGTATGCCGAAGTCCCAGACCCCGACACGGTCGTATACCGAAGTCCCAGACTCCGGCACGGTCGTATGCCGAAATCCCACGGCGTGTGTAAGGATTCGATAGAGGTGGTAAATGCAAGGGCCGAAAGCCAGGTCAGGACCGGCAGGCTTTTTGCCTGGTCTTTGGGATATATGACGGCCCTTCGACTGGTCTGTCAGTTCATTCCATATTAAAATAAATATAAACTTGATATGTGATGATAATCACTATAAGCTAATGATGATAATCACTATGCAGCTCGTGAGTCCCATTTTCAACATTCCAGCCAGCTTAAAGATCAATCATTAAATATTTCCTAGATTTATAGCATGTTCATTGTTGAAAACAGCACATCAGCAATGATATTAGCTGAGAGGTCAGTTATATCCATGACATGCAGCATTCAAAAGTTAGATTTGCAACAGCAATAAAGCCCAAAAAGTCAGTTGGTTTCACCAGATATCGAACAGGAGAAAATAGCTGGACCCAGGCTGGAACGATCAATGCCTATATACCTCCCTGGTATATACCTACTTAGCTATTACCTATATACTCAATACCTACCTGGTATCAGATTTGCATTGTAGCACATTATATTAAGATCGTGTACTAATACCATTGCTTTTGTGCATTTAAGCAATTCACATAATCATCAAAATTTGTTAAATGACAATGGAAAGAAAAACAAGCCTTCTCTCAGAAATGTATTATTTATCTTATCTCAGGCTTTCATGGTTAACATCGTGATACCAAATCAATACACTTCTTAAAATGCACGGCCTAATACTTACCTTCATTATCCAAAGAAAGCACCAAACTTCCAGTCATTTTCAAGGCTACATTAGTCATAAAGTCATAAAGTGTTAAGGCTTAATAAGAGCCACAGGGGCCCATCTGGGTTAAGCCTATCTGGAAAAGGTACTAGAAATGTATATACTCTCACCCCAATCAATCCCTTATCTCAAGTTCCTAGGAAGCTATATATCGCAGCCTATCTAGCACCAATTCACTTGCTATTGCATAACACACTCCCATTTTGTGTGACACACACATTCTGCATTTTCACACATTCATGTGACTCACACACATTCTGCATTAATTCATTCATCTGTGACCAATCTGCAACCCACTGCGCACCACACTCAAGTTTGCATCATTCTATTATTATGTTCACAAATATAAACTCAATATTCTTCATCCTTCAAACATCACATTAGCTATTCTGCTATCCATATTACATGGCCAGAACTCAATAACTAGGCGTTTACCACAAAAAAAATAATGATTCAGAGACATGCGAGTCAGAGAACTCATGACTTCGACATTGCTCTGAACCAATGTCACGACAATTCATCCGTGACACTGGCCGATGTCATGTCACTTCATCAGTGACACTGGCTGCTGTCATGTCAGTTCATCAGTGACACTGGCTGCTGTCTGCCGCAGCTGCAGCTAGCTGCATCAGGGACACTGACCCAATGTAATTAAATATATTTGGGAACGGTAAATCGCGCAGAAACTGGAGCCCTGCGAGCATATCTGCATGCTTCATATTGTCGAAATCTGTAAAGCATTGAAGAGCAAAGCCGACGTTGAGGACAATTGCTCCTTAAAGATTCCTAAGTCCAACTGGCACTTCCTTCGCAATGCTCCGAATTCCAGTTGGAGTTGAAGTCTCTAAGTCACCAGAGCCTGAAGACTTCAAACTTTTTGTTTGAACTCCTTTGTTTTCCTCGCTTGCTCGCACTAGTATTGTGCGTTGTTTGGCATTTCTGGTTACCATTCCTCCTCCTCTGCATGCATGTCCCATATCCTCGGCATGCAGGCGCGGTGAGCCTCCCAGACCACGCTGCGGGCACCACACGCACTGGCCCGCTCACTCATATCCTGGGGTGGTTGGCTGTTCAAAACCCGTACATGCCATTCGTCTGGCCAGTAGGTATCCAGACACGGAGCAGCGACCCAAACCAGCTGACGCTCAGCAATAGATCGCAAATGACGTATTGCACATGTCGACATGCTGCACATATATCGCGATATTGGACGGACAGTACGTGGCGGCAGCGTTATTGCCGATGAGAACATTCAGCTGAGATGTTGAATGTAATAACAGTGCCCACAATGTGGTCTGTTAGTCGTAGATATCAACGCTGAGGCTTCCAAGCTGAAGGAATTCTTCGTCTTAAAATTAACTATTGGATGCTAATAAAGGCAATCGTATGAATACTTCAAGCTATTGTGCCAGATATGCGCCACTTGGTCCTCATTAGTTGCTGAATGCAAAACGCATCACTGTGATGCCTGCTTTCCTCTTATATTTCCTTGTAAAGTGGCCTCTCACACAAACGAAATTTGAGATAAATACCACAGCCACACTCAACCGAATTGTTTCCGCAACGACGCCGCAGCCAGGGCGTCGGCTGGTTCGGTCTATTCGTATGCAGGATATTTGTCTGCGTCTGTGGTGCATGGGTTTGTGTGGTGATAGAGGTCAGGATGGTGGTGGAAGTGACTGTCAATGGTAGAGTAGTTGTGGTAGTCCAAGTGAAATTAAGACGTCATTGAGTAAGGAATGAGCTGGAAATGGTATGCAAGACATCATCCATCTATTGCTAACCTACTTACCAGCAAGGCTGCTGTTTTCAATAATGAATAATTGAAAACATAGTACTAAGCGAGCCGAATATTCGCTTGGAATCACTAGTCTTCAGCATTACAAGATATTCTACGGTACACGGTTATACTTGTCTGTCGTACTTCGAAGCATGACATAATTGAATAGCTACGCAGGCGTACACAATTAGCTTTGCTCTTGACAAATACTACTAAGATACTGAGGCTAACCACCGCCCAAGAGCATTTTGTCGACCTTTCCAATCAATGGGGGAGGAGGCATTGGCACTTCCCCGGCAATTCGTCCCTAACTGAGGTAGAGTTTCGGTGCAGAGAAGACCCAGCGTGTTGCTTATTATCAGGCACATCCAATGGCACACGGTTTATATCTTCTATTGGCCAGTGATGCTTCAGGGTAAGCAAAACAAAACGTATTTTCCGTTTCGTCGGGTGTCGGGTATCGTCAATTTCACCCCTCCCCCCTCCCGTTCCCCGAATCTACGTGAGATAGAGCCGAGAACTAAGACTCAGAGCGTGGTCTATGTTCAAACAGATGTATTTACATCCAAAGGACCTGTTAATATGCCAGTTTAGTGAACGGGTTAACTCCAGAAAGCTCACACGAAGCCTGATATGTGTAGGTACCTTGTGAAGCGCGAAGGAACTTTTATCTAGGGAAGGCCAGCTTTTATCTAGGGAAGGCCACCTTTTATCTATGGAAGGCCACCTTTTATCTAGGGAAGACCACCAGTGAGACGTCTGAACCTGAACGACTGCAAGCATCCAAAAATGTGAAATATCAGTTACCGGAAGCATCATGTGTGGCAAAAGGAATAAAACCTACACTTTCAGCAGACTTCAACAAGTATGCCCCTCGGTGAGCCTATGCGACTTGGTCGAAAATTATCACCAATAGATCTGCAACCGACTTACAATTCTGCATGCCAAATGATGGTGGCTGTCATAGGCCGTTTCCCAGTGGCCACGGAAAACGACTTGCGGGTGGCATTCCCTCGCCCCCCCCCCATAGATAGCGAGGATTAAACTCCTGATATGAAAAGGTCATCGCTTTTCAACGAGGACGATTATGCCAAAATCAGACTTGCATTGTATCCTGCGAGACTGGGTGAAGGTCATCCAGTGTTGTCCCCGGGCGGACCACGGTATGACTGACACGACATGGGTACAGCTCGAGTCAGTCCGGCGGGCGCGGCGGCGGCGGCCTGGCGCGTTCCCGGCCCCTCCTGCCCAGTTTACCTTGGGTAAAGGTGGCGACTGATTGGAGGAGAGTGTTAGTGGTGCTGATTGGTATCTAGCATCACGGCGTTTCCGTCATCTCATCATCCTGCAGTCGACGTCCGCAAGCTACTGATAAGTACGAACACCCATTGAGTACTGGCAAGTTAGTTAGTTAGTTATTTGGGCTTTAGGGCGCTTCGACCGTACTGACAAGTTATATTTGGGTCGGCCACACGGCCATGCGTACCGCTATAACAAGGTAACCGCTACTCTGATCGTTTATCGACGTCGTAAGTCGTCATCGCATTGATTTTGTATGTCAATGGACTTGTTCCAAAGTGCATGCTGTTTCGATGCATTCTTGGTGCCGTCAGCAGTGTTGCTGTGCCGACCAGGCGACAGGTCAGCATTCGTGGTGCCCTGTGACCTTGAACTGGGTCGTTGTATTCGCCGTGGGCGGGTCGCCGTGCTCAGCTGATCACCGGCTGGCCTGACCAATGAGACGCCACGGCACACTGGCCGAGGGGAGCGGCCGCGACCTCGTGACGATAGAGGCGGTGCCAGGTGGAACATGTCGGGAGTGAGCTGCCGTTCCGACCAAGCTGCTACTCAAGCAAATTAACATGCCATGTTTGAACTCTAAGCTCCCAAACCTGCGTCGTGGGATTTCCAAGTTTACCAACTTGACATGTTGGCAATCAGCATAAATTGACTGTCAGTAAAGGTATCTTAACGCCTGACAAGCTTGGAAGGATGTATCCTTCATCGGCGCGACAGACTCAGTTTCAGTTTGCTACCGTGTGTGTGTGGTGGCGTGGCTGGACTGCACACAACGCTCTGGGCGTCATAGTCATCGACACGGCCGGTGGGAGTCCTCACAGTTTGAGATAACTGAAGTGAAGATGTGCAGTGACACCAGGCGCTGCGTAATTCTGGGCTCTCTCGCCCTTATCCGTACAGTGCGGCGGAATGGATCGCATCGGATTTGGATGATTTTGAATGTCAGTTTCGGCATATGCTTGCGAGATGTCCTGATGTGGTTTACTTAGCTACTACTGTTCGTTGGAGGGGCGTCGAAGGTTTCAAAGGTGATATATATCATTTGAATGCTGAGCATTTATCATTAGCAACTGATTGTGGATATCTGATTGTTATCAAAATCTACCAATCACTTATCTTTTTGGAAACGCATTCTTCGACTTTGCATCTGCTCCAATCGACTAGTTCGGCTGCTTAGGGTATCGTGTGGCTCTCCTATTTGGCACTGAGAACTCAAATCCTCAGCAGAAATATCCAGTTTGTAACACTGCTTTGGATTTCGCACAGTGGATACGATAACCCATAAAATCACGGTATTCACTGTGTTGATATTTCTTTTGTACTTTGTGCTGGGCACGCTCTTGCCCAGCCGACGTTTGATCAAATATCTGACTGTGATATAATTTAAATAGTTCATTTGTGTTGGATGTGTTCGTCCCCGATGAAGAAACTCAGGATGTATGAGCCCGCTGGGGAGCGCTTGAATGCGCATAATTTGCAATCTGCTTGCATCTAGTTCACCATCTAGCCATTTCCCGTGGTCATCATAAAATGTCTGGCCAGTGTCGCGATGCCGGAGGTTGTACCGACCACCTGGAACGTTCTTGGCTACCCTTGCATCGTTGGCGCCTGTCACCGGCTGTGGTTGCACCCTCCCACAACACGACAACAACGACACCCTACCACAACACAACGATGGGTGTACGCTAGGGTGGTTCAGATTGCAACCTTTGTGGAAAAGTATAGTTGCTCAGGGCTAATCTGGTTCTCTGAATCATGGCGAGTTCAATGGTGCCATTTTTATCCATATTTGAGTTGGTCAAGGGGTTCCGCAAAGGGCTTAAAGTTTTGGATATTTTTACCTATTTTGGCCCCGGGGAACACTATACGCATGGTACTCCGGTGGACGTTATCGTCGTTTCTTAAATATTATTTTACGTCCTTGGCTTATACTGCGGCTGAAAATGGACGTTACTGTAATTTAAGACGGGCGTTTGTCGCAGTGGGGGTGGGGGGGGGGTGCTTACTGGGAGGGGTGGGGGAGGGGGATGGTGGAATTTGATATGCTGAAAACCATGTCATGATGGGTATCAAACAACTCCATTTCATGAAGCGAATTCGTTTTCATGTGTCCAACCAGACATTCAATTTCCTCATCAGACTAATTTTATATTCTTTGTCAACAAGGGGGACAAGAATTGACGAGGTCGTACTACTTCTGCCACAACTGTTTCGTAAACTCGTACACATTTAAATTGCCACCAATATGAAGTCGGCTCTTTGCAATAGATGACTTGTGGCAACTACGTCAATGCAGCACTAACATACAATCAATCAGTACAGTCACGGTCACAAGTCATCTGTTCTAGTCACCAGAACAGTCGCCCTTTCAACAGTCATCCTTTCTACAGTGATCCCAGCGTGCGCTTGTCGAAAGCAGTGATCCTCCTACGATGGTCCTCTACCGCTTGGAGCAGCCACTTTCAGCAGCATCGTTCGTGACCCGTAGGTCCTTGATGAGCTGCTGGTATGCCCGGAACCCTGCGTCCTCCTCCCACTTGGTCACCGGCTGCTCAAGCCAGCGGCTCGGGTCGATCTTCAGGAGCTGGAAGACAAGCCAGGAACGTTCATCTACCAAGTGTAGCAGTCGGGTGCGCTGGTCGATGACAGGTGCGACAGGGTCGACATCCTCGTCTGGTGCCTCTGGATCGTCAGGATGTCGCAGCAGTGTCGCGGCGATATCAGCCCACTCGTCGGCGCTGACTGCCTCGGACGCGAGATAAAACACCACCGTCTCTGGCTTCAGGTACGACATGTGGCGGCGCATCTGGTCCAGGGCCGCCTCGACCACGACCTCGTCAATCTCTCTGAAGCGCAGCAGGTTGTGATATAGGCGGAGGTCGTTGTCCGCAGCGTCGGCCGCTAGCGGAGCCGCCAGCCAGGCCGGAACATACAGCAGGCTGATGAACCGGCAGACCCTCTGCAGCTTCTCCGTCTCTTCCGGGCTGTACTCCAGCTGACTGGCGAAAAGCCTCATCTTGCTAAAGTAGATGACCTGTGAATTTAAGCCAATTTTGTTAGTAATCCTGGGTATAGTGACAAAAGCTTCTTTGATCGTGTCATATTAAACAGTCGACTTGTTAGGTTGAAATTAAAGTTTGTGTGATATTTGGCCCTATAAAAGTTAAGCAAAAAGCGTGGTTATGCGTATTCCTTGGCACGTTTCTATCATTAGTTTTAGCAGTAATGCCGTGTAATTTCGGCCGCAACATCGTACCTTCGCCATCCACCGGGCGTTGCTGTAGGCGCCCGGGTGGCGGAACCGGGGCTGGGACGGCGCGGCACCCAGCAGCACCAGGGTGAGCTGCGCCACCTCGCGGTAGTCGTCCCTCAGGAAGATGGTCGTCCCCGCGAGCAGCACCTGCAGATGCTGTACCACCTCGTCCCGCAGGTCCTGCAGCCACGAGTGGCTGACGGGTAGGGTCTCGAAGTCCGACTTGTTGATGTCCTCCCACCTGACATCCATTACATTCTGTTATATTGAAAATGGACACAAAATTAAAATATTCAAGAAAGTGGTGACAATAATTTATGAGTGATTGCCAGTGTTTCTAACACCTGGAATTTAGGGTTTAAGTATGTAATACCAAAGTTTACCTATGCTTCAGCTGTTCGAATCTGGTTGTTTTGCCGAAGAGCGCGGTCGCCACGCCCCCAACAACCAACTCCAGACCATGGTGGCGACACTCCAGGTGAAGCACCTTCTTCTCCAACATGTCCTCGAGCATGGATACGGCGCCTCGGTGCCGGCCAGTGTTACTACTTGTGGTGTCATAGCAAAGCCCGACGATGTTGTCGACGCAGCTCCACTCTCGAAGCGCGTCCATCGTTGCCAGAGTCTGCGACAGACCTGTCCCGTCCGGAATGGTCGGCACCGACAGCAGCTTGCCACTGACGTGGTCTGGACCACCGGAGATCAGGATGGCCAGGCGATGTTCTGGTGTTCCCAACTCATCCTGAGAAGCGGAGGACGTGGGCGTGATTCGTGCGTCAAATGTGCACTGCGGTTAAATTTATAACGCCAGGCTATGATTAGCAATTGTTCGAAAATTGTAGATTGAAAGACTTTGTGAGGAACACGAATTCTAATTACTTTTCAAAAGAAGACAAAATTATAAGACATATTGTCACCTTGATCATTTTGCCGTCCCAGTGGACGATGGCGTGTTTCGGGGGGACGAAGGTTGACCGGATCGTCTCCGCAACCTCGCGGCGGTGGGCCTGCCGTCGGCGGCCTGAAGTTGCCTTGGAGATGCAGAACGTGTTGATGTCCACCGGTGGCTGCGCCGACCGCAGCACTGCGCTGACCAAGGCGGTGACCTTTGGAGAAGAGTTCAGGACTCTCATGATGATGGATATTTTAGATTGTAAAACTAGGTAAATTATATGCACAACAAGGATTGTGAGATCGTACGTATGGTTGGAGTCGTTTAAATGATGAACTAATTATGATAACGATGAAGCATTGCAATCATGAAAAAAACGATTTGGAAAACTAGCAGAATGGAACATCAGATGCATAGCAAATGCCTAGGATACGTTTGATTAGAGAGAAATTGGCAGGTTTGGGTTGGTTGCAGCGACTCACCTGGTTGGAGGACATGCCGAAGCGATCCGCAACATAAAGGATCGCAGGAGAGTTCATGATGTCGCGAGGAAGCGCCAGCTCCACGGTGCTCGCTTGTCTCTGTCGCTTGGCTGGCGGTTGGTAGGGCGCTGGCTCAAAGGTGTCCGACGCGTCTGGGCCGTCCTCGGTGCTGCCACCTGCGCTGCCCTTGGTGGTGTCTTCAGTCGCTACAGCTGGCGCCTGGGACGTCGAAGGTTGACTCGCCTCTGACTCCGACTCCGCCATGCGCTGAGCCCGCTGGTGCCGCCATTGCTGTTGCTCGACTCTTCCTGCGAACTTCTTGTCGTTGCCGGACATCGTTCCTATCCGATCCGCGCGCTGGTCCAAGTAAAACTTCACATCCTCCTCCTTCTCCTTCTTGCCTAGGAGACGGCTCAACAGGATTTCTCCGATGGCGTCCTCGGCCCCAATGTCCCACAGCTTGTCCATGTTTGCTGCGAATTGTTCCCGGCGACCGCTGACATCGTTCTTCCTTCCTTTGCTCTTTGATAATTCATTCCACTCACGCCACAGTCCCTGCAACTTCCGAACACAGTTGCGCGGCAGCATCGTCGGGATTCGCGCCATAGCCCAGAAGCACAGGACGTTGTCCACTGTTGTCTTAAACGCCTCATATCGATCCGGGCACTGCTCCTTGATGTGAAAGAAGTACCTCAGCACAGCTCTTGCGGTGTGTAGCTTCGATCCGGAGATAGAGTGACCAGGCTGGCCAACCAAGAAATACTCCGTTTGATTTCTTAAAACTGGCACGGAAGAAGCAACTTTCACCTTATTACTATCACTCATCTTGAGCAATCAACTGCATATCTTAGTCTGTAAAAGGGAGAAGGTCAAATTAGAATACAACTCATTGGTGAACTATTGGGCAGTGGCTCAATGCATGAACTGAACATTTGTTACCTTTTTATAGGAATACATGGGTCATTATTTTAACCAGGGAGCCATAATTGTCATTATGTTACGCTTCCGTATGGGATACCATATTATGGAAACGGAAACTTTTTACTTAGACCAGACAACTAATCATAGTTGGATTAGATGATATCAGATGAGGCAATAGAAACTTTTGACACATGAAAATGAATTCGTTTCAGGAAATGGAGTTGTTTGATACCCATCACCAC
The DNA here is from genome assembly GCA_034440615.1 of Ashinkailepas kermadecensis. Classification (NCBI taxonomy): domain Eukaryota; kingdom Metazoa; phylum Arthropoda; class Thecostraca; family Neolepadidae; genus Ashinkailepas; species Ashinkailepas kermadecensis. The sequence continues at coordinate 484,997 of JAOTOM010004883.1, read as the reverse complement.
ATGGGTTTCAGCATATCAAATTCCCCCCCCCCCCCACCCCTCCCAGTAAGCACCCCCCCCCCCACTGCGACAAACGCCCGTCCTAAATTACAGTAACGTCCATTTTCAGCCGTAGTATAAGCCAAGGACGTAAAATATTTAAGAAACGACGATAACGTCCACCGGAGTACCATGCGTATAGTGTTCCCCGGGGCCAAAATGGGTAAAAATATCGAAAACTTTAAGCCCTTTGCGGAACCCCTAGACCAACTAAAATATGGATAAAAATGGCACCATTGAACTCGCCATGATTCAGAGAACCAGTTTAGCCCTGAGCAACTATACTTTTCCACAAAGGTTGCAATCTGAACCACCCTAGTGTACACTCTCTGTCAGGTATTTTATGTGGTCACCCGGCTATGGTTGCCAGGCTGTGGTCGCGCGGCTGTGGTCGCGCGCTGACACAGCTCGAACGGTCGGTTTACACTCACTGTCGGGTATTGTATGTGGTTACCCGAGAAATGGTAAGCTAACACACAGTATGGATAAACAAAGCTCGAAACATGTACGTTGCCGCGCTCTCCGAAAGCACGGACTTGCTGAGGACCCTCCTGCACGACTCTACCAACGCAATGCAAACTGTTCGAATCCAATCACACATCAGATCATCAGATGCTTAATCAAGCATCTCCGTAGCCTCGGTCTCAGTCGGTTAATTCTAGGCCGGAATGTCGCTACGAGTGAATTCATTCGCGTGAAGGGACAGGGGTAAGACGTCATGCCAATGTAGGCAGCCTATAGCATGTTAACTGCGGGGCGCCCCCCCCCCCTCCCCCACACACATACCATCAGCCCCCCTCCCCAGCCAGGTCGCTTAGGCATTACTGTAGGGGAGCTCGACATGCTACGATCTGGCCCCATTGGATTGTCAATCGTAGCGGCTCCGTAGTCAAATATTGTTAGACGACGCCATGCGGAGCAGCATTGCTCTAAGTATTACTTCGTCTACTGTGGTAGGTCTAAAGCTGTGCTCTACCTGCTGCATACGATTGTCTGGGATTTGAAGTATTGATGGCATCAAATAAGTCAGTCGCATAACCATTGCTAAAGCATCCGACCCGCTCAGTTTAAACACATGTAACATCAGACAAATGTTTATTAGAAAGGTGGACCATAGTGTTGATAACATGAACATATTCGTGATAAGTGCATGCTCAGCTTACGAATGACCTGTGTCACGTCTTTTAAACATTGCTCCTCAAACGAACCGTGCAGATGACCTTAAGCTGAATCAGCTTAACATCTCGGCTGGGTGGAACGGACACGGCTTTAAGCAACCCACCGCATACGGTCTGACTGCTCGTGGCACCGGCCTCCCGACACACGAGCCTGCGCTTTCGCCTGTGGACGTGGCCACCGCTGTTGACGGCACGGCTGTTGTGCGTGGTGGAGTGACTCGCTGTCACTTCGCCTGTGGACGTGGCCACCGCTGTTGACGGCACGGCTGTTGTGCGTGGTGGAGTGGCTCGCTGTCACTTCGCCTGTGGACGTGGCCACCGCTGTTGACGGCACGGCTGTTGTGCGTGGTGGAGTGGCTCGCTGTCACTTCGCCTGTGGACGTGGCCACCGCTGTTGACGGCACGGCTGTTGTGCGTGGTGGAGTGGCTCGCTGTCACTTCGCCTGTGGACGTGGCCACCGCTGTTGACGGCACGGCTGTTGTGCGTGGTGGAGTGACTCGCTGTCACTTCGCCTGTGGACGTGGCCACCGCTGTTGACGGCACGGCTGTTGTGCGTGGTGGAGTGACCCGCTGTCACTTCGGACCTCGTGATTATTCTAGGCACTGTCAAAACAACAGGATAAAATACAACCCCGCCTTGATTACGGCTCCGTATTTAAGTGGATTAGGCTGGATGCACTGGTTAAATGGAGTGGGCTTAAAAACGCATCGTTTTCCCAGGACCGGACTGCCGTGTGTAAACTTTAAGTACCATTCATCATTGTATTATGTGATGGAATTATCACTGGAACAGCGGATGCGCCCGCCCGGTGACCGGAATATCGCATGACGTAGCTCCTGTACTCCGCCGGAAGCAGAAACGATGCGCGACCTGTTGACACAGCATCGTGTTGCACGGACCATCGGCGACTGACAAACACACAAACTGATCAGCATACTACACAGACTGACCAGCATGCTGCACAGACTGGCCAGCACATTACACAGACTGACCAGCATGGTGCATCAGACTGACCAGCGTAGTGCATCAGACTGACTAACATGCTATACAGACTGACCAGCATGGTGCATCAGACTGACCAGCATAGTGCATCAGACTGACCAGCATAGTGCATCAGACTGACCAGCATAGTGCATCAGACTGACCAGCATATCATACGGACTGACTAACATGTTATGCAGACTGACCAGCATAGTGCATCAGACTGACCAGCATAGTGCATCAGACTGACCAGCATACAACACAGACTGACCAGCATGCCACACTAGACTGACCAGCATGCTACACAGACTGAACAGCATAATGCACAGACTGACCAGCATACTACACCGACTGACCAGCATGCTACACAGACCGACCAGCATGCTATTGGCACCAGTAGCTTGTGCCGCCGACCTGGCTGGAATGAACGGTGCTTGTCCACCCGATGGCGATGAATAATGCAATCTGAGCGCACATTACAGTTAATATAATTTTGCATGCATTATTGCAGCTTCCTTGTATGCGTGATTGTAACCCTCGGTGATTGCGTTATTGTCTCGCTTACAATGGGGTTAGTTAGGGTCGGCTCATTAAACGCTGATGTGCGTGTGCGTGTGCGTGTGCGTGTGCACGTGCCTGTGTGCCTGTGTGCCTGTGTGCGTATGTGCGTGTGTGTGTGTTTGTGTGTGTGTGTGTGTGCGTGTGTGCGTGTGTGTGTGTGTGTGTGCGTGCGTGTGTGCGCGTGTGTGCGTGCGTGTGCGCGCGTGTGCGTGTGTATTCCAGGAGTGATTCCGCATACTCGACAACTGGTCCCAAATACTAACGCCCTTACCTTCCGAGGATACGTGTTGTGATCACAGCATCCGGTGTTGCGCTTCCTACAGGACAGGAAAGCTGCACTACCCGACAAATGTGTGCGGTCCACTATTTGAAGATGAGCTGGAGTTCTGGGGCCTGGATTCGAACCAGGTGGAGCCGTGCTGCTGGATGACGTACACCAAACACAGAGATACCCAGGTAGGAGGATGGTATCCTGCGCCTGGCTCTCGCTCTCGCTCTCGCTCTCTCGCTCTCTCGCTCTTTCGCTCTTTCGCTCTTGCTTTCTCGCTCTCTCGCTCTCTCGCTCTCGTTCTCGCTCTCGCTCTCGCTCTCGCTCTCGCTCTCGCTCTCGCTCTCGCTCTCGCTCGCTCTCGTTCTCGCTCTCGTTCTCGCTCTCGCTCTCGTTCTCGCTCTCGCTCTCGCTCTCGCTCTCGCTCTCGCTCTCGCTCTCGCTCTCTCTCTCTCGACCGCTGTCTTAAGCTTGCGCATAGATGCTGTGACATCGAGGTGAAAAGTTCTGCTACTTGGTGACATTTCTGGGTGATGAGCAGGTTGTCTGGAATAATTAGACTTAACATTTGTCTGGTGGTTTTCGCACGGCATTGTTCATGGTTATAGTAAGACCCAGTTATGGAAGTGAATCGCTCAGTATGATAACAAAATGTTCAAATCCAAGATGCCTCCCTATAGCGAGAGGGTAGCCTGGCTCCTGTGTGGAAGTCTACAACTTGCATGGGCCGCCTCCAGATATGACTCCTCCAATATTTCCAATATATCAGTTTCACAAATGTGCAATGTGCAAATGAACAAATGTGCACATTTGCCACCAATCTTCCTTGAAATGTTGTCGTTTGTCATGTTCGTTTGGCCAGTGGTATTTCCTCCCCTGTCACTTTTTTTTAACACAAATACGTTCTAGCCAACAGTACATGGAGACTTGGGTACATTAACCTTGGTGCTGAACAAAATAGGCGAAATGTCTGGTGTAGCTCGCCACTCGAAATAAATAGCATGGCAGACATGCGCTCATTCAGATTTTCTTTGCGAAGCAAATGAGGGTTAGAGAGAGACTCGTCGAGGCCAAAGGATGAATACAGCAATGTTCTAGACATCAATGGGTGTTTATTGGAGCACTTGGTGGCCGACCCATGCGTTGTGTAGATCAAACGTAAAAGTCATCACTGGATGTGCACATGACATAGACACCTACGGGAATGCCCATAACGGCATCACGACTACATACTGCCTATAAATTGTATTTCTTGTAATCAGCTGTTATGCCTGTGGCCCGAGCACATTCCATGGTATGTGTCAGCTGTTGCGCCTGATGCCTGGGTACGTTCTGTGATGTGAGTCAGTTGTTGCGTCTATAGTCTTGAGAACGTTCCATGGTGTAAGTCATCTGCTGCGCCTGAGGCCTGGGTACGTTCTGTGATGTTTGTCAGCTGTTGCATTTGCAGTCTGAGTACGTTCCATAGTTTGTGTCAGCTGTTGCGCCTGATGCCTGGGTACGTTCTGTGATGTGTGTCAGCTGTTGCGGATGCGGACAGTGTACGCTCCACGTTGTATGTTAGCTGTTGAGTTGCATGTCCAATGTTGCGAAATGAACTTCGATCTATTGGTGGCGTCGCGGGTGCGATCGTGTCCGTGTCCGGGTGAATCTGATTACAGCAGCAGACGCAAATATTTATGTTTTCATCATGGTCGGACGCGGTCCTGCCGACGTGAATTGGGCTCCAGTCTTTATTGAAATTTGTACCGCTACCCGTCTGATGTGAATTAGGCTCCAGCCTTTCTTGAAATGTGTACCGCTACCCCGCTGATGTGAATTAGGCTCCAGCCTGTATTGAGCTGTGTGACACGGTAGTAGATCATCTATATGATAGCGATTACTTGCTACTACACGAGTGTTCGTAATAACGCACCTGACGAGGACAGCAGCCAGGATATTGGTAACATCATGTAGCGATGAGAGTTTGGAGAAATAGTGTTTCGGGAGGTCGTACGGGATTTACAGCCATTATCACTAGCTGATTTGACTGGGACCTGATGAATGGATCAAATAATTGCATTCCATATGCGAACGCATTTATCATTTCAAGCCCTGAAATAGTTATATTACAGTTCATCTCTTCGCGTTCAAAGCCGGGGGGAGGTGGACGAGTGCTTTTTTAGGCGTGCCGGACCATAAAGGTCATTTGCGCCGCCTTTAAAGCGAGTACGTTACATGCCTGTCTATAAAAGCGAGTGCTTGCGATCAAGGTGCAGGCAAGTGAACATTTACGTTAAGGGAATTTTACAAGTTATAGTTTGTGTGATATTTTAGGTGCTGAAGGCGGGGGTGGGTTGGGGACATCGCCCTGATGTCTAAATGGCTTTAATTTCACTTTACTCCTCTACAAAATAATTTGTAGTTTTGGTGGGGGTGAGGGTGTTTTAAGAGTGGCGAGAAGTTGATTGTGCCAGGGTGCCGGCTTTAGCCTACTCTTATCGAAGAGTACCGAGGGATCTTTACCGTGCGAACAAGGAGGTAATTGTCCACACCGCCTATCACGCCGGCCGCCGCGTGTTAGTTGTTAGTAGCGGGTTAGTCTAAGCATGCCATGCAGGCTTGTCAGTTGGATTAGTACGGTGTTTTGCAATTCGGCTCTTCTATGTCCGCTGTACCTCTGGGTAGCCGTTTACGTTATGAGCATCAAGTGAAATCGGCTCATCGACGTCCGATGGCTCTTCTGGGTAGTCGTTTTACGTTATGCTAATTGTTATTTTAATTTTTTGTTTTTCATATTTCCATAAAGCAAGTTGGCTCATATACTTCCGACGGCACCGCTAGGTGGCCATTTATTTCTAATTGAGAAGCAAATCGGCTCATGTATGTCCGACGCCATGCGGGGATGGCTATTTACGTTTTTCCTACGAGTGTTTCGCGGTCATACATTGAGAGTTGATGTGAGTGTTGGTGTGGTGCCTACAGTGTTCCTGCTAGTTATGCTTAACGTGGTGTTGCAGGTGCCTCAGTGAGGTGTTGCATATTGGTCACCCTCTAATTGAGGCTGTGTTGTTTTGTGCAACCAGTTCTAAGTCTAGTGAGGATGACCTCTTTTTGTCGGTGAGATTGATTTGATGTGTTCCATGTGCCTACCGTTGGTTTGATTGCGTGGGTGTGGTTGGATTTGTGTTGTGTTGAGCTGTGTTGTGTCCATGTGTTCTGTTGATGGTGGCAAATGTGCCGTTGTAGGAGTGCTTTGCAAGCGTCTACCGAATATTCCACGCTAGGGTAAGTGTTCAATGCTAAGGCTTGCTTTGCGAGCCGGTCTGCTTCTTCGCTATCTGGGATGTTGGCGTGGCCCGGATTCCAGAGGAAGGAAAAGTTCATGTTTACGTTATGGGCCACGAGTTGTTTGACTCTATCAATGAAGTGATGTGAACAGTCGTGGGTGTTGGTAATTGACTGGAGGATGGATTTGGATTCTGAGCAAATTACTACGTTTCTAGCTTTACGCCTCATGAGAATGGAGATAGCGGCCAGAATGGCCATTGCTTCAGCGGAGTAGATGGAGAAGTTATCCGGTAGACGCTTGGAAAGTCTGAGACCTGGTCCAGTGATGCCGATGCCTACCTTAGCCTCGTGTTTCGACCCATCTGTGAATACGAGTGATTTATGATTGTTGTCATCGGCAAACTTGTGGAAGATGCCAAGCATTTCCGCCGATGTGATAGTGGATTTCTTCTCCGAGTGCAAGTACTCGACGTTTGGTTGACTGAAAGTCCAGAATGGCCTCGTTGGCAGTCGAGCTGCAGTGGATAGCATTGCGAGGTTAAGATCTGAGAGAGCCGTGGCAATTTGAATGCTATATGTTGGAAGTTTGCACGCAAATCGGCTCTTGTCGTATCTGTCAGGCGTAAAGTAGCGCTGTGCCGGATGCTTTTTTATGGATTTGATTTTGGTGTGGTAGCGGCACAGTTGTTGTGTCCTCCTGAGGTGGAGTGAGTCCACTAGAAGACTGGCTATCGGTGTGATGCTGAAGGCACCTATGGCTGCTCTGATGTAGCTGTTTTTGATGATTTCTAACTTTTGGCTCCGACTTTCTGAAATGGTGGCAAAAATGATGCTGTTGTATTCTAGGGTGGTTCGTATGGTTGATGTGTACAAAGCGTGTCCTATAGGTTTATATACCCATAGTCGTCAGCACGTTTCTGAAGCAAAAGGTGTTGCCGTACAAGCTACTAGAAACTACCATAAAGGATGTGATGATGATTTATCGTTAATTGTTGTCATATTCCCATGTTATATGTCATAGTATGTATGTATTTACGTAGCCATAGGATATCATAGTATGTCTTTGCGACATTTCTAGAACCTGTGCGAGAATTACACGACGAACGTGGCAATATGATTGATGGGACAACCGCTGATGCGTGGAAGCCATTTGGAATGTCAGAGGCTCTTTCAAACTACACTGCCCCCCCCCGACCCGCAGGTGGTCGTTCGAACTGCAGCAGGTCCCCTTTCCAGATATCAGGAAGCCACTTAACTACTTCTTACATCATGTCAACCATTAGATACAGAACCATGGGAACACTGGAGCATTGCTCCCGCTCCTTAAATGACAACATTTATCATTATCCTTGTGCTGTTTAGTATAAGGAAACATTGAACGATAGGCTACCTCGCTACATCGCTTTTAAATACAAGCGTTCCGCCGGCACTACCCTGAACTGAGGACGAGTCACACATAGCCCGCCCTCTTTCTCTCAGCCCCGCGTTCCTTGCCAAAATCCTAGCCACGTTCCTGAATGCCCCCTTGCCATCTTCGTGCGATCGTGATGGCAAGGATGCCAAGACCCTTCTCTCCTTCCATGACATTGTCCAGCCTGGGTCCATGGCTCACTCGAAGTTACCTCGGTGCCCTGGTTTGTAGCCCTGGTGAAAGCCTCGATATGCTGTGACCAACCGTGATGCAAACTTCGGAATGCCAACAGACAACGCTGGCCATCCTGGACAAACTGGACCTAGACTCAGAACATCCATCCGAGGAGGAGATCGCCAGGAAGTTTGGATACGAAGAAAACTTCATGAGTGGCACATTGACATGCTGGCAGAGATTAAAGCCGAAAATTTGGAGTCTCTTCGATGAGCCATACTCATGTGTGGCTGCCAAGGTATGGTGTAACCAGCAAGTCTTTTTAGTGGGGAAAAGATGGTAGCTAAATTATGATGCAGATAACCAGCTCGTGCAATGGTGGAGAATCGCGAACAAGTTGGTTTAACCAAGCGCCAAATATCCCAGAAATTCTTGCAATTTAAGCGAAGCAGAATGAGTATCTTTTCCACGGAAACTGACATGGCATCCGACACACTTATTGCCTTGCCACATTTTCCACCAACGAGCAAACGATATGTGCACAAAATGGGACCGACTCGAAGCGTTGCCTGACTGTGACGTGGCGTTCACGAACGTCCGTGAAGTTACCCATGTTTTCGGATTCGGACTGAAATACGACCTCCAATTCCCACCAAAAACCGGATCTGGGTCAATCTCGCCCAGTTATTTACGAATCCAAGGTTCACATTACAATACCAGTTGACTTTCAAGATCAAACTCAAGAGTAAGCGACGTGGAAAGCTAGATCGGCGAAATTACCCATATATTCAGCTACTAGTTTCATCACATAGATCGTCTTTTGTTACAGGGTGACAGTCATTTTTGTCTCGATAGCACTTATCATTGAAGATGATAACACTAGAAGGCGACAAACACTAGAAAGGCGAAAGTTATTCATATATTCGAACAAAGCCAGTTGGAATATGCACACCGTCTCGTGTTCCAGGGTGACATTATTTTTGTGTTGATAGCAGTTGACATTCAAGGTAAAGCTCAAAGTCAAACTACTCGGAACGCTAGAATGCCAAAGCTTACCAATGTATTCCACTAAAACCAGTCTTAAGATGCCTGTTGTCACTTTTTCCAGGATGTCAGAAATGTTTGTCTCCATAATACGTGACCCTTAACGTGAAGCTCGAAAAAAAAGGACGGCGAACGATAGAATGGGACAAGTTACTGATATACTCGACCAAAGCCAGTTTTAGCATGCGGTTCTTCTTTTGCACCAGTGTCACATTTACTTTTTCCTCGATAGCAGTTGATCTTTAAGGTCGAGCATAAGGTCAAACGGCGGTGAACGTCAGACGCCCAGGTTACCAATACAATACCAAAATACAAAAAAAAATGCAGGCTTTCTTCTTTCAGGGTGACAAAACTAATTTCATCTTGATGGTGGGTGAACTACAGTGTTATGCGCAAGGTCAAACGACAGGGAGCGCTAGGACGGAAAGTTGCTCGTATTTTTATACAAGGCTAGTTTCAACATGTCACCGTCTCTTATGCGATAATGACAGCTATTTCTGTTTCGATTGCAGCTGACCTTCAAGGTTAAACTAAAAGTCAAGTGATGTGGATCACGAGAACGACCCCGTTTATAGACGGGTCCGTCCAAAGAGGATTCAATGTAGGCTGTCTACTGTTGTAGAATGGCAAGGATGTGTGGTCCGGAAGTAGTGACAAGGTCAAAATTACTTGGTCAACGATGAAAGTTCGGAATATAGGAAGCTGAAATCGTCTTCTTACGATGCTACAAGCAATATATTTACCTATGCCTATGAATAACAAACCGCACCCAATCTATCCCATGCATAGGCTAACTTGACCGAACATAACGTCAAAATCGGAAACTGTCTATAAGGATGAAAAGTGCACGGGAAAGTAATGACGTCATCAAACATACATACAAGAATTGCTAGGAGCTAAACTGAAGACATTGTATTTGTCGTTGCGGCGCGATTGTCAGAGGAAGTTCAATAAGCAGGCTTGGGTACCTACGACATTGCTGGTTCTAGGGCGTTGGACAGTGGTTTCACACGGCTGCCGCCCTGGAACAAAAGACTGACTGTATGCTGCAACTGGCTTTGGTCGAATATGTGCATTACTTCCACCGTTCAACGTTCTGACGTTCCCCATCGTTTGACATTGAGCTTGACCGTGAAGGTCAACCGGTGTCGTGAAGTGGACCTTGGATTCGTAAATGTCCTTTAAGATTGACCTAGAACCAGCTTTTCATAGGAATCGGAGTCCGAATTTGAATCCGAATACGAATACGTCACTGACTTTCCGAACGTCATTCGAGGCTACTTCAGATGCTGCGTCGCAGTGGAGTATACAATGTATGTAGCATCAGCTTGGCGAGGTACCGTGCCATTCTAAGAGCCATTCTTCGTTGTATTAAACGAGGTACCGTGCACTTAGTTCAGCATGCAACGTTCAACTAGTACACAGTATGTCTAATTCGTTGTCAGCAATGGTCCTGCTCATTTCCCAGTGACATAGTTGGTAACGCCCGTCAGCAGAATAACGGGCGATTTTCGACCACCTGGGGGTGATTAGGCACGTATACATGTAAAAAAGGAGATTTGTCTTCAAAATTCCTTGTGATGTTCTGTCGCGTTCAGACACCGCTCGGGGCGTGACCACCATCATCGATCCTTTGGCAAGCTCTGTGTCATCCTTCGTCCCATTTCCTTCTGGTTTCTCTTACCATTGTCAGGTCTCTCGGAAAAAAGCACCTTCATCATGCACGCACCTTCGTCTCTCAGCATCATTCTTTTGTCCTTTTGTCTTGCCAGACAGCTTTTATACTATGCGAGGCTGTGTCTAGCATCGAGTACCAAATCAAGAATCTATTTGCCGTATGCGGACGATTATTTCCTGTGTTAGATTATTATTATTTTATATGTCAATTTTCTGCATGACCTGCCAATTCTCCTAACCTGTATCACGTGATCCCTTTGACATCGAAGGTAAACAAATCTCAGAATCGCAATCTGGGCCGCAGATAACCCCACACACCCGTTTTAATCAAAATCGGATGGGGCGTGGTGAACAATTTCAGGGTGGTTGTGAAAAACATGGTCATTTGTATTGTAATCGCACATGCTGGAGAGACGTGATCTGCATTGTTTTCATCAGCCAGGATGGCACGCACGCGGGAGCGGCCTGTCATCGCTTCCACATGGACATCGTCATCTCTAACCAGTCGGTATCTTTTTCAGATCGTGGCCGTGATTTCTGTGTTCTTCATCGTCGTGTCCATTCTCTCCTTCTGTCTGAAGACCCACCCGAACATGCGTGTACCTGTGATAGACAATATAACTGTGACTGGTGCCAACAAGTCGGTTCATTGGACATTGGACAAAAGCCGCACCAACCCGCACCAGGCATTCTTCTATGTCGAACTGGCCTGCAACATATGGTTCACATTTGAGATCATCATACGTTTCATCGTCAGTCCAGACAAGCTGGAGTTCGTGAAGTCTCCAGTGAATATCATCGACTTCATAGCGACGTTGAGCTTTTATACGGACATGCTAACCGACTTCCTTCTGAAGAAGTTCGGGCATGACCTCACCAACGCCGACATTCTAGAGTTCTTTAGCATCATCAGGATCCTACGTCTCTTCAAGCTGACACGGCACTCGCCCGGTCTGAAAATCCTCATCCACACGTTCAAGGCCAGTGCCAAGGAGCTCACCCTCCTCGTCTTCTTCCTCGTCCTCGGCATTGTCATTTTCGCCTCGTTGGTCTACTACGCCGAGCGACTGCAAGCCAACCCCTACAACGACTTCAAGAGCATCCCAGAGGGGCTGTGGTGGGCGATCGTGACGATGACTACCGTCGGATACGGCGACATGGTGCCCAAGACGTACGTGGGCATGCTGGTGGGCGCCCTGTGCGCGATCGCGGGCGTGCTCACCATCTCGCTGCCGGTGCCGGTCATCGTGTCCAACTTCTCCAACGTCTACTCGCACACACAGGTTAGTGCCATTGCCAACACACTGGCTGTCTCCGCCATCGCATCTAGCTTTGTTCCATCGTGTACTGACATGCGCACATGCTGACTTGTGCGTGGTGACCGTCAAGCGATCATGGGGAATGGAAAGGAAGCGAAGTTGTGTGATCCGCCACTTAGCGAACATGAGAGTACGTCCCAACATCTACACCTTTAACGTTACTCGAATTTGTGGTGCTTTCAGATAATGGTGCACCTATTCAGACATGGCTGACGCGAATTGTGAGCAGGCGTAATGCTAAAGTTAAGCCTGTTTGTGGACGTAAACAGCGCTCGCTCTCATCTCGTCTCTCCGGCCGTGGATTTCTTTCTAGTGTATGCATCGGCTGAATGCAATGTTCACCTTTCGAAAAGCAGTTTCGATCCTGTATCTGACATTCGAAATTGTTTCCGGCTACTCCAAGGCCCTTATCCCGGCGTACCATTGTGAAGACGGCCACTTTCCATTGCTTGGAGTGCAGCGAACGAATCGTTAAATACAATCAATTTTGTGCATACAATTTTCAGACTTGATGTTCGCATATTTTGTAACAGAAGTCGTCTTCGTTTAATGGAACTGTGTTATTGGTGAAGAAACTTCCCACAAGAGGTATGTTGGGAAGCATTGTTTAATTGCGCTTTTTTGCAGATTTAACTTCCTCAATGTTTACAGTTCTCGCTTCCAGCGCAAAGGATCTGAGCTAATTATATAGTTTGCTAGCCAAGTGAAGACTGGGGTCTGATGTTAACTTGAAAATAAAAATATATGGATGAACTGTTGATTAGCTTTCGAATTACAGCCAATAATTATTGCTATCTCAGCATGTTTAATGAAATCTCTTGGCGATGTGATGTGGTGCTAATGTATTCGTTGCGCCCTTTAATTTTGCTGACGTTCAATTTTATACAGAAACTCTTCTAGTCCTAGATGCAGCGCGTGGGTCCGCCTCTAAGGTTGTGTCCGTATCATCCACTCGTACACGGCTGCCCGACACACGGCTGCCCGACACACGGCTGCCCGACACACGGCTGCCCGACACACGGCTGCCCGACACACGGCTGCCCGACACACGGCTGCCCGACACATGGTTGCCCGACCGTGTTGTTAGCCGAGACCATTCCTTTTTCGTGGAAGGGGTGTTCTTGATGTCGAAAATCGTTAGCACGTGAGCTGAACCATGGGTCGTCCCGGATCTCATTGCCTCGCACCCAGATGGCGCAGTGGTAATTGGCATTGGAGCCCAGAGCTGTCGAATTGCTGATTACAGTCACGGGGACTGCGGCCTGCCACTTTCAGTCTGCGGCCTGGGTCTGACTCAGATAGCTCATGGCTAGGGCCGGAGCTGCCGGTGGGCTTATTATGGGGACTGCGGCCTGCCACTGTGGGGTCTGATCAGTGATGTACTTAGGATTTGCGTTTTTTTTTTTGGGGGGGGAGAGGAAACTGATTTGGAGGGGCCCACCTACAGCCGTTTTTCAAAAGGTCTCCGGATTTCGACCACTGTTTTTTTAAAAGGGGCCCTTGTTATTTCATAAAATAATTAGTAACGCACTTAATTGTCCTGTGGAAGTTGTCCAATCTGCCACCAGCATTTCTGAGTCACTGGATTTCAACCCTAACTTCCACACCCTGTTCGAATGTTTTTCTTTTGGTATCCCTTGATAAGTCATCTCACACCGCTGAAAATATACCTGCACAAATCACCTTAAAATGTTGTAAAATTTTATAATCTCAGGCATTCCAGTTCATAACGCCTGGTCGCCACCACTCCGCCGTTCGTGCACATGTACACCCGCCTTGCGCATTCGGCGCATTCTCCACACTTCGTGCGATTCTATGGTAGGCTAGGCCTCCTATGTTTTGCTAATTGCTGCTACATTGATAGTCTTGCGCCATATTTGACGTCATGAAATTATTCGTATGGGGTGTTCGCTGAGAAAATACCATTAATTCAATTCGCTGATTGGTTTTCTTTTTCACACATTTTTTGGTGTCTAAGAAATCCGGATGCTCACGGAGCACCTCATCTCTTTGGCTAAATATGCGCCCAGATTGGCCACCGAACCGAAGCCCTGGCTAGGTGTTTTGGACTCGTTGCGTTTATCTTCGTTTACGAATGTGTTTTAGGGCTCAAAGCCTATTTTTTGTTAGGGGCTCGACACATTGTTGGACAACCCGGCTCTTTTTAGGTTTTGTTGCTTTTTTATGCGCCGACAATTTTGTTTAGGGACCCGGGCCGTTTTCTAAGACCCCGATGTGTTTATCTTGTGCCCGGTCTTTTTTGTGGTTTTTAGGACCATGTCGCTTCTTGCGGTCCCCAGCCTGTTTTTGAGGCTATCATGGGGTCTCATGTCCACGGTGTGCTTTGAGGGCCCCCGGTGTGATTTTTTTTTTAGAGCTTCCGGTGTGTTGGTTGCAATGCATGTTTTGAGACCATGCCGCTTCTTAGCAGGATTTTTAGGGACCCGGTGCAATTTTTCCGAACCCCGGCGCGATTCTTGGGACCCCCACAACCTATCAGGGAGTATGGGGGGAGACAACGACCCCTTTCACACACACACACACACACACACACACACACACACACACACACACACACACACACACACACACACACACACACACACATATATATATATATATATATATATATATATATATATATATATATATATATATATATATATATATATATATAATATTTATATATATGGGCCCTTGCAAAGTAAAATGAACGAATTCAGACGACTTTCGGAAAAGTGGGGAGGGGCGGAGCTCTCGGTAAGTGGGGAGACCTCTTCAGATGTTCGCCCCCTGGACCAAATCCTGGCTACGCCACTGGACTGAATCAACATGTGAATGGCAGTTTCATAGTTCACATACCCCTGGCAGGTTGCATGGCCCATGGCTGGGGTATTTCGTGTATATTATAAGGCCCTAAACCCTTCCTATTATAAGTTTCGCAAATTCCACAAGGCAAGCAATACTTAGCATGTGCCACAGGTGAAAACAGGTTTCAGCTGCTTGCATATAAATAAAATCAGTTCAGGCTGATGAATTAGCACGATTCCGTGATATATCACTTTAAGTTAGGGAGCATAGCCGAATCCCGTTAGTGCGCATGTTTTACATCAATACACCAGCTGAGTGGGATGAAGAGCTTCCACAAACATAAATCTAGTTAGATTCTTAGTGTGTTATTTTTGCCCTTTCCCTTGTCGATTTTGCGTGGTATGGGCTATAGCCGTTACAGTCACTGCTTGTTTGTGATGATTTATATTTTTCCACCACTATCAAAATGTAAGTAGTTCTCGATGGTGTCCGGTCGGCGACCAGGACCGAAATGAAGTCTAGAATATGGCAGGGAAGCTGCGAAAGAGTTGGCAGCATGAGGTGCTGAGGTCATACGTGCGGGAAATTTCGGATAAAGATGAGTGTTTTGTACAGCTTTATGTGAACACTTAGTTGTCAACAGTTCTCGCAGGCATTCCAATCTGAAAATTGCATCTGCACCAATTTAAACGCATATTTCCATGATCTCAGCATCCCTTTTTGTATGATACCGGCATCGCCTCATCTCGCTTCCGTACCGTACTGAGCCAATATTTGCATCACAAACCGCCCAATACTATGTTCCTGTGCTGGATCGCTGCTTCGATGTCTGTGAGGCTCGTGTGACTGGAACTTTTTGAAGCAGTGGCATTGAGTATAAGTACCTCAAGCACTAAATCCATGCTCCTCTTTCGTCGAATTTCCCAGTGGGTCTCTAGCGTCGTTTCCTCGACCTCTTTGATAAGCTGCTGCCAAAGGAAAGGTTGCTGCTCCTCATCAGTCATTGCTACAGTACTCAATTATAGAACTGTCCGAAGTATAGGTTACACACCACGTCTGAGCCGCTGGTTGACCTTTGGCGCCGCACAGGAGCTGCTGGTATCTCATGCTAATAGAAACACTCGTCTGCCTTCCGAAGCTGACCGTCCACAGAAGCCGACATTTATTTTCCACGCCTAGTGCGTGTCCGGCCCGCCATCGTTGGAAAATGGTCTGAACGGGGATGACGTTTGCTACCAGATTCGGTGCCATATTCCAGCCCAAATGCCGGTTTGCTCTCTTTTATGCTAATATACCTCTATTGGATGTCCAGAGGCTTCAGATTTCCCAGCTACTATGTGCATTGTCCTACAAATAAGCTTCCCAAGACGTCACAATGAAGTTGGATGCAACATCTTGGAACCGAAAGCTTGAAAAAATCACTTAGTAAATTTAGGTATGCGCGAGACGTTCGATGCCCATGATTCATGGTTGCGAAACTATATCACAAGGTGCCACCGGAATTATTTGAGACTGCATTCGCATCTTATGGTGGAATCGACGTCATATCTCACATTTAAACCCACACGAACGTTCGTCCATCTAATTCAGTCCAATTCGCGCATCCAATTCAAAGCAAAGCACTTCCCAACTAAATATGATATGCACTCCATGCCTTGACTACACAGACCCATTCAGCTCATATGCATATAGGCATACATGTTCGCGATTGAGAGGCATGCATTATTGGAATGACAATCAGTTTCACCGCTACCAACCACTATCAGGCCTAACCCTTGGCCATTGCTTGCCCGAATTGATGCGATAACATTGGCTGTTCGGCCGCTGTTGCAAACGTTTGGCGGGCAGCAATAAATCCAACGTCGAATCTCCTTCGTTTTGTCAGTGCGACCACCAGTTGAGCCGTTCGTGTAATGCATGCCGGTCATTCCAGCGTCCACTACCATGCAGCATTGATACGCCCCGAATGTCGGCAGACTCTACCAATGTGACGCAGGAGACTGATGGTAGTGCAGCAGACAGATGTGTGGCGGGAGACGGATGTGGCGCGGGAGACGGATGCGGCAGAGCGGTGCCCGATACGGTGCTTGGTCTAATTTCCCATGGAGAGCGACAACTGTCGGCCCCATTCATCAGCCAGCGCATTGTGCCGTCGTGAAGCAAATACCAATTGGTTTTGATATGGCAGAGACTTACCTATATATATATATATATATATATATATATATATATATATATATATATAATATATATATATATGTATATATATATTGCCTATCAAATATAAGGGCAGCAAGGCGAATTTTACCTTTGTATGAGGCAGGCGTGAGTGGTGTGAGTTGCGTGAGTTGAGATGCTGGAAGTGTGTTAGCCACCCTTGCAACCACAGGATAAAGTTTGATGCGATTGGCACCCCGAAAATATTCTTAAAATCTTAATCGATTCCCTTCTCTTGAATTGCGTGGCTGATCTGTGCTCTCGCATGTCAACCGATAGCTGGCTCCATAGCCTAGTTGTAGAAGGAAGTTGTGCATTTTTATAGCCAGATGTCCTATTTCTTGGCTGAGATATGCTTGCTTCGACTTTGAGTATGCAATTGGCGTCGTTGCTTCGTACACCAGGGATTATATTTTTAGCATAGTCTGGGATGTTACTTGCATTTATTAATGTATGCAGAAATCTTGAATTATGGGCTTTGCGGCGAGTGTCCAAAGAATTTAATCCCAAATCATTCCTAAGTTTTTCCGGCGATGTTCTAAAGTGTGGACCAGTGATCAGCCTCGCAGCCATAATCTGTAATAGTTCTAGTATGAGCCTGTCATATGTCGTGATTAGTCCGTCGCGTAGAGCATCGCAATAGTCAAAGTAAGGTCGCAAATAAGTCGTGTAAATTTGTTCAAGGAATGTTCTCAGTAGATATGGGGCGATGGCGTAGATGGGATTAAAGGGTTAATTAGGGTTAAGGGTTAAAGCCCTGCTGATTAAAAAAATATAATTTCGTCAATATGCTCATGGTGGCGTAAATCTTTCGAGAAAATAATACGTAATTGTTTATGTTTTTGGATGGTTGGTATTTCCTCTCCGTCGAAGGTCATTTTTGGCGGCTTACTGATATTTTGTATGCAAATGTTTGCTGTATTGTTTTCGATGTGTTAAACGTAATCATCCATTCTCCTCCATATATGCCAATATCATCCAGGTCACGTTGCATGGGTCGCTGTGTCGTTGAGATGGTATCAGTGTCAGTGATGGTCTCAGTGAGGCCCATGGGGAAGTGTCATAAGCGAAAAATAAGATATAATTTGTCGTTCGCTCAGATAAAACATTGAGATAGAGCAGAGCAAGCAGCGAGCCCAGCACTGAGCCCTGGGGGCATCAGTTGTTGGTTGTTAGTATCGGAGAGAAACTGGTGCCCACTAGCACCCGTTGTCTTCTGTCAGGGAGGTAATAGGCCAGCCAGTTTAGGAATGGGTCAATCAGGCCAAATTCGTGACGAAATTTGTCAAAAAAGTTCCGCGTGCCATATTTAGTCAGCATAGCGTGAGATGTTTACGTAGATGGAGATGGAGTTCGGAGTCGAGCGATTTATGCAGATTGTGCGTAGGAAAGAAGAGAAACTGTAGCTGTAGCTGTGTTCCGTGCCCTGGTCGTCATCCGCTTTGCTTGTCAGTTAGTAAATTGTGTGCAATCAGATGGCCATACGCACACTGAAATACAATTTTTCGATAATTTTGAACCGACAGGACATGTAGGCTAATTGGCCGGTAATTTCTATCAGCCTATCAGCCTATCAGCAAGAAATATATCTATAAATATAAATAATAAATATATATAAATAAATATATAAATCCCTATAATATAAATCCATACATAAATCCCAATACACCATACATAAATCCCAATACACCATACATAAATACATAAATCCATCAGCGCTCTGACGCATAGACACCCTTGTGGTTCATCGCAAGTTACTTGAGCCTATGAAAGGGACGACAGACCCTCTCTGACGTCATCTGGGCGCCGCCACTGCGTCGCCCGACCGCCGCCCGAAAGCCGCCCAACCGCCGCCGCGCCGCCCGATCGCCCGGATTTGCTGATTTTGTGCACACTATTCGAGTTGAGGTTCCACTCTATTTATCAGTGATTCTGGGGTGAAATCGAGCATATAATTCGAAAATCGATGTTTGAAGAAAATCGAGGGACGTATTTTCACACATGGCAATTTGATGCAAAATGTGTGCAAAAAAATATATTTAGACAGTTTTTGAAAATACATTGGTACTTTTGCGATAATATACTGTACCTTGCTGCCTCATAAGTTTTCGGATATCGGAAATCATGTCCCGCTCCAGAGATAGGCGAACTTAAAAAGATCAGTTTGTGGTATGACGTCATATATTACATCGCTGTGCAGGACAAGCTGCTGGTCCGAGAGACATAAAACTCTCAGAATCGTGTTCAGGGACTATGATAACCTCATAGACAGATATTAAAGAAAACTTGAGGGGGTGGGGTGTTATCGATCGGTTGAGTTTGCAGAAGTCAACCCATACGCTAGTATCCGGTAAGTAATGTGCTAAGCAGCCAGTGTATTTAGATGTCTGCCACCTAGATAAATATGATCATCTAACGAGTCTTATCCTGCTAATGCAAGTACTGCATTATAACAAATTTCGCCAATGAGTAGATTCCTTAGCAAGGAATTTGCTGCACCAATACTATTTAGGTTATAATAGTCTCTTATATCCACTTTACCCATACTTTTAATTTTAAATTTTGCAAACACCGGATACCTTCCTTCTCGTCTTCAATGGAATCGTGTCCATGGCCATCAAGTAATCATGAATGATCTTGAACAAAACGTACAGGCTGCCATAACATCCCTACCTTCATACCTGATGATAATCGCTAGGACAATTCAACAGAGCAAAATTTAACAAAAATTGTGTATACAAATTGCGATGCAGGTGTGCACAATTGTCCAACGAGTCGTTCGGCTGCTTCGTGTAGGATAATTTGCCATGAATTTCTTCATCCAAATGGGAACTATTCCGAGTGTGTTGTTAGCTAATCTTGATGGCACATATCAAAACATCACATGATCACAAGCGAGGCCATGCGCACCGAGCCAAAGCGAAGTTTCATCCACATGTGATGGGTGAGCTAACAGTATGGGCGGCATAGCCAGACCGGATCCGACCATCCGCGACCGTCACGCTTTTCATTGCTTAATATATGGCTAATGCATGGATATGAGAGCAATGGACAGAATATTGACCGGTGTGACGTCACTAGAGTTCGCAGAGGCAGACTGAAGTACGCACTATCGGCCGAAGCGAAGCTGAGGGTAATAGTGTTCACCGAGGCTCTTGTGACGTAACACAATTTAATATTTCTCCTTCCTGCCGGAAAGGCCATGCATTATTTATGCTATTACATGTCAGTAGTTGTCAACATAATCTAAAGCATACGACACCGCATATGTATTGACCGTCGCGATGAATATTGAATTGGTCAGAACCGTTTAACACGAAGCCTGCTACACCAGTGACATCTGTATTCTGGCTACGATCACCAGCACCAGCAGCCAAGCTCAGCATGTTGCTGATGTGCTGCAGTTGTTTTTCCGATGCATTCATTGTGTAGCTTTCTAGGGAGAGACTCGTGCTCGCTGACTTCCTGGATTTGGTATAATTCATTCCCGCTGTCTGTCAGAGCGACTGATGTGACTCGCAATTAGTTGTCAGCGTATGATGCTCCAGCTGCCATCATAAGAGAGTTCGTTATCGTAGAGTTCGTTATTTCCCATCGGTCTTGCTTCGCACTGGCGATGTTCGCTGAAAAAACTGACTGAGTAGGTTTTGACCTGGGTTTCGCTTCGAATGTGTTGTTGAATAAATCTTCAATATCAGCTGTAGATGGCAAAACGTGGCAAACAAGACATAATTAGAGACGGTAGCGTGCTTAGGATTTGCCTCATGAGGGACAAACTGATTTGGATGGGGCCTACCTAACCCATTAATTAGTAATCGGATTTCGACCAATATTTGTTTTCACATCGGCCCGTTTCTTTGTATTAAAACGATTAGTCACATCTTTATTTTACTGTGAAGTGATTCAATCCACCACCATCGTTTCTAAGTTACCAGATTTGAACCCTATCTCCCTGTTCAAAGAATTTTTTCCAGCGTCCCTTGATAAGTCACCCCGCACTACTCAAATTACGCCTGTACTAATCACTTAAAAATGCAAAGTTTTCTAATTCCACGCATTTCAGTTTATTGCGCCCGGTCACCACCACACCGACGTTCGTTCCACCAAACTTGCATGTGACATAATTGTGTCCTCTTGCATATTATCCAGCACCAAATTGGGTAGAATGTCTTTGACATCGACATTATTTGACAGTGTGGAGCACGTGGCGCACTGGTGGCATCTCGGCGACAGGCTCTTGCATGAGGGGATGGTTTATCGTCATTGCTGGGTTCATAAAAGATCAGTGCAGGTCCGCGAGGTCGCGAGACAGCAGTCACAAATGGCTGGCTACCTGACACTTTACTCCGTGCTGCTGACATTGCCGGCGGGCGCCCTAGCGTGAACGGTTTGCGTATGCGCCGCGGCCGTGTTACCGCACTCTTAAATATTCAGTATAGGTACATATGGTTTGGGTAGAATGAAGAGTTGGTGAAGTAATCATGAGTTCAATTCACTAATCATTGACTAAAATATATGTTTTTTTGTGTCGCAGACATAAATATCCTCTCTTGGCAATAATGAAGACACTTATCTGACAATTACAGCTAGTTTCGTACTAACCTCATATCTCGCTCCCCGCATTTTCGTTTATATTTACTTCATAATGGTTGGAAATATCGATGGGCATCGTTGCAATATAAGCACATTGGGAATGACCATGCCAATGTATTTGAATGCTTCTTATTTAGTTTGCCCTCCCGTTAACCATACCAGACCGGCGTAAGAACATATCATCTTTTGCATTTTGAGCGAGAAATAAATATCTGGTTTAGAATGCACGACATGCCTGGACTAAGTCGGTGCGCTATTTTTGGGAGTCAAGACTGCATGGCGACCTTCATGATCACCTAACCAAGATAGCCGGCCAGGGTTATATGGCCCATGCGTCACAACAGTCGGCGACAAATGCCCAGGAATGGACCTTGTGGCGTGAGTTCATGTCATGATTTGGGTACAAGCTGAAGTATATAGCGGGTCTGCTGATAACTTATATGGATATATAACGCTGATGTAGGGAAATTACATCACAGTAGCGTATTCCAATATTCGGATGGAATGTAGCCAGTTCAATCAGTTTAGTTTCTGTTGAATTTTCGCCAGCTGGTTAAAACTTCAAACGTGTTGGTTAAAACACCAATTCCAAGTTGCGTAACATGGGTCTGCAGCCGGTGTAATTTATCAGCCGAACAAAGCCTGGCAGTAAGAACCGGCCCACCAGTCTCGCATCTGGCGCCTGTGTTGTACGCGCGCGCGTGTGTGTGTGTGTGTGTCTGTATATACTAATTATGTAATGTATATTTGCCCTGCGTTCCCTGCCACACGGCAGCGTGTGGCCACAGGCGTGATCGAGCCAAGGCATAAATATTCAATAGAACCTCACCACCTGTTCTCCCGTGCAACTGGCACGGCCGGGCTTATTTTGGCTCCAATAGATCAACTTCCGGCAGCGAAATCACACCCACCGCCGCCACGGATAGCCTCAGGAGTGCACTCTACCGCCCGCAAACTTTGCCCGTTCATCTGCGAACCTCTCGGTCCGCCTTTCCGTGCACACATCATCGGCTATTGATCGATACTTAATTAACGAGTCGGGCCGTCAACATTTGCTTGTTTGCGTTGCGATTTGGTCGGGCCTGCGCGCTCCGGCCGGCAGGAGATTGGCGACGCGTCGCAGGCGGGTCGCTCGGCGATACCAGCGCCGCCGACCTAGCACGTGACCGGCCACGTAGCCCGGGCATGTCAGCGAGGCGTGGCTGCCGGTCGGCGATAGGCAGGTCGCTCGGCGATACCAGCGCCGCCGACCTAGCACGTGACCTAGCACGTAACCCGGGCATGTCAGCGAGGCGTGGCTGCCGGTCGGCGATAGGCAGGTCGCTCGGCGATACCAGCGCCGCCGACCTAGCACGTCACCTAGCACGTAACCCGGGCACGTCAGCGAGGCGTGGCTGCCGGTCGGCGATAGGCAGGTCGCTCGGCGATACCAGCGCCGCCGACCTAGCACGTGACCGGCCACGTAGCCTGGGCATGTCAGCGAGGCGTGGCTGCCGGTCGGCGATAGGCAGGTCGCTCGGCGATACCAGCGCCGCCGACCTAGCACGTGACCGGCCACGTAGCCCGGGCATGTCAGCGAGGCGTGGCTGCCGGTCGGCGATAGGCAGGTCGCTCGGCGATACCAGCGCCGCCGACCTAGCACGTGACCGGCCACGTAGCCTGGGCATGTCAGCGAGGCGTGGCTGCCGGTCGGCGATAGGCAGGTCGCTCGGCGATACCAGCGCCGCCGACCTAGCACGTGACCTAGCACGTAACCCGGGCATGTCAGCGAGGCGTGGCTGCCGGTCGGCGATAGGCAGGTCGCTCGGCGATACCAGCGCCGCGGACTTAGCACGTCACCTAGCACGTAACCCGGGCACGTCAGCGAGGCGTGGCTGCCGGTCGATGCCGTAGCAAGGACGACAGCCGGCTTGGATATACGTCCATCGAATCGATACGCTGATGGAGATTGCGCCACTGGGCTATGGATAGATGAACTTTCTCGCACGCCCTGGCACAAACATCATCAATATATTTCTCTACAATCTCTGAGACAATTTTTTTTTTAATGTGTTGCGCTGTAATCGGTTTTTAATTGGAATGGTTGTGTCTATATGGTGAGGCTTGGACTGGTGCATCAGAGAAGCCAGCACCGCCGGCACACCAGGGATATTTCCACGAGTACCTCATATTTATGAGACGAAAACAGACAGCGCCAGAGCTCTAAAGCAACAGTGTATTTTGCATCTATTCTGCGCACCCTATGCAATCTTTTTCATACAATGTTTCGTCCCAGGATAATCATTCGCCAGACTCAAGGTGGACTTGATTGTCCCTGCTGCGCCAGCGAATGCTGTTGACTGCGTACTACTTTGTTTTGTTTTCACGAGAAAGGTTGTAGGTCGTGTGGGACTTCACTAACAGAAGAAAAGTAGTCGGCTATCATAACGAGAGGAATGCCAGAACTTCGCAAGTACGCGTCTTAGAATTGCGGAAAAAGCACGGACGTGAAGTTTCATCCTCCAAGAGTTGCATAGTTGCATAGTTGCATAGCCTATGCTATTCTGGTCTGACTACACAATGTAATTTGCCATTTGAAATAACAAGTTTCTGAGTTTGGTGTCTTTAACCCGCATGTTTTTAAAATCACGCAGTTTCTGTGGTGAGGAATATGAACACCTCGCTCGGTGTTTTTCTTCTCTACGTTCCCCTGCGTGGTGAGCTACTGGTATATGTAGTGTGATGTGATAACTCTGGGTCAGCTCATCAAGTCTGCTTGAAGCATGCACCTGCTATGCTACCGACCAATCAACTTCCATGTCGGGAGCTAGTTTGCATTGGGTTTCAAAAGTCGCAAGGTGTACTGAACGCTTCTGATTTTTGTCAACACTTGCAAATTTATAGACACATCCTTGCTAAGCTGCTATCATTATCCACTTAGCAACGCGTCTAATGGATTTGGAACCTTTCTTTCTATATTGATGTCATGCATCAGTTCATGCGCAATTATTTGCATCAATAGTCTGATTATTCTTTCTGTAAAGCTGAGTGCACATCAGTGTGCCTGTTCTTAGCCATGCCGCTGTTTATGAATGCTATAAAATCAGCCTGACATTGAACGAATACGTAAACGCAGAGTGCAAAATAGCACTATAGTCAAGTCATCTTGTCGCTAAGATAGAAAATAATTATATCGCCTTTTTCTCTTGGGGAGATCTTGACGTAGGGGGAGTAATCCCCTCTCTTGCTGATAATTGTAAACTGGTCCGTTCTACTGCGCTTCTGATAAACATGCTACAATGTTGCAACTTCTAATAACATGTACCTATCAGCAACAGTCAGTTTTTATGTGGCAGCATCGCGTTATCCGCCCGTGTAAGCTAAAGTAAAGTTTCGCTGAAAGGGAATGTGTGACCTTTTTCGCTTACAAAATTGTCCTGTTGTATGGTGCTATTATGAAACGCACACCTCAGAAATGTGGTCTAGTACCGTTTATTATTAGCTTTACCCGGAATTAAAGCAACAAACAACACATTTGTATGTTCTTGTCAACACGTATGCACGGAATTGGCCAATCGAGAAACCATCACACGGCATTGCCAAACAGTAGAACTTGGTCTTGAGGACTGTTTGTTTTCGCGTATTTGGAACACCTGTGACTTCATCCAACGGTCTTCGGTGGATGGTCGGTCAACGGTCATCCAGCGATGACTTCATCAAATGCATATGAGGACGGACGGCTCTGCTTCGGGATGGCTTTTGGTGGTGAAGAAGGAGGGCGTTTGCTTCCTTGGCTATCAGTTTAAAAAAAAAAATACCTTTCTGCTTTGTCTAAATTTGTATCACCACAATTTTCTAATCCGACTATCTATGTCGAGATTGCCGCTTCCTCTGCGTCTCTGGCATTGCTAGAGGCAACCGACCTTGGCGCAAAGGGTCGGCGTCACCTGGCATGGGCACCAGCTTGATGTGGGATAAGCAGAGCCCATAAAATGCAAGATAAGTACGCAAGAAACGCAACGTTGATGGAACTTGTTTGATTCTTGGCCAATGTCGGTTTCATTGCACGGCTTTCTAGTACTCTTCTCCCGCATATTAAGGTTGCCCCATCAGGACTATAATCTGCTCTTGTTCTTCTTTTCTAAGCAAACATCCGATGGAGGTGATGTAGTCAAGATGCTGGAGGTGGTGTAGCAAGATCAATATCACTGATGTCACTAGTTGTAAAGTGAAGTGATGAAGCATTGGGTGAATGCCTTTGCATCGGCCATCCCAGCATTCAGGTCGATTGTTTCAGTTATGAGCGCCGTCGAGCTATAAACCAAGTAGACAGGTGTTTGAGGAGCACGTCATGCGTTCAGCGTATCAATATAAAAGATCAGCACTTGAAATGCAATTTTCAGCGCAGGGCCTATGGCGGGTTCAATCTTGAGTGCCCGAAATGGTGTTGGCTAAAACTGGAGTTTCAAACAGTTGGGGATGCTGGCATGCATTGGTAGCCATAATGGACAGGAAGCAATAGTTAGACGCCATGTTACACAATCTTTTATGTACGTTAATTATGTGAGTTAGTTCGAATGTGTCCAACACTTTATTGTCCACTTCTTTGTCTTCGCAATCAGTTCAACTTTACGAATGCTTCTTTTTTCTCATCCCAAACCACTTCTGAGCCAATCGAATCTACTCGAAATTAGTTTCTTGATTTGGAGGTTCATCTGCAGACATAATCTAATTCTTAAAGGTCATGGATTCCCTTTAAATTACTAATAATTAGTGAACAGCAACTGAGCTATTTTGGGAGGCTTTCCGTAGTCTCAATCCATCCTTTCTCCCGTCCCGTATTAATGTCTCTGCCTAGGTCCTGTAACTCGATATGTGAACCAATGTTCACTTTCTTCTCTGTTTGAATGTCGAAGTTATTGGCGCTGTATGACCTATGCTACCTGATCATACCCATCGTCATATAGTATGGTGTCTGTGACTGTCGTCCGATCTGGGTAGCCCATGCATCAATACCAGTCCTGCTACCTTTCGTATCCTTCCTTATCCTCTCCACAGCACATGCTTCAAAACTCTTCATTACATCGTGAATGCGCGTTAATAGTTACTGTATGGAGTGGATGTGTCTGTTTCACAAATATGTACGAATACAAATATGCAGTATATTCGCCCATAAGCCACACAAACTAACTACCTACGCCAAACTTGAAGTAGTCACGTAGCTGCTATATAAGCTGAGAAGAAGAACAGTATGAGGCTCTTTTACGACTCATTTATCTGTCCGGTCATATACGTCACCAACCTCTCACGCCCATCGGTCGTGGGTGGACTCGATAATCCGGCCGGCAGTGGGATTCGAACCCAAGTCTTACCGGCTCCAACCTGACCGTGGTACTTGCCGCAGGCTCGCTCCAAGCTGCCGAAGAAGCGGCGCCGAGTACTGCCTGCCGAGCACAGTCGACGTGGACCCAGGAGGGAGCCGGGAGGGTTCCAGCGGCGCATGAACGCCATCAAGCACCACCCTAACGCCAAGCAGCCCAACCTGTTGCGTGAGTAGCGTCACCAGCCCGCCATGTAGCTGCACACAATGCGTGAGGAGTCGGCGACGCTGGGTAGCAGCGCACTCAATGTGAACGATAGTCTGGCTCGGATTTTTCTCCAACGCTAAGCCCTGTTCCCTGTCCAAGGAGTCGGCGATTACTGCTGTCGCTGAGGTCAAGCTAATTCCCACCCACAAGGCTGCTGCTTCAGCAGTTTTGAGGCCGCCCATGAGGACACATCTGGCATGTGTGGATGTGGGGTGTGTGGGGATAACTCAAACTATGGGGAAAGCGGTATTCAACTCCAACTGATCATTCTAGCGTTTGGGAATGTTCGTGGTACGGGCTGTTGAGGTCCGTGGATGGTAGGGTGACTGGGGAAAGTCTTTTGTTATAATGATTGGTGGTGCTCAAGCAGTTAATTGTGCGTGAACATTTAATTTGTTCGGCTTTAGCTGAAATGTATTGATTTGTTAAAGGACACCTTGTTCGTCTCTCCAAGACGAGCTACTATATTCCAAACGTTGTGAGGGACATTGGAAGGGGGGGGGCGGAGTCATAGTTTTCAACTGGGTAGTGAAAATTCATCATGCAGAAAATGCTGGTCGTACTTCAGCAAACATTGTTATTGCTTCAGCAACTAATGACAGTGCTTAAGCAGTTATTTGTCGTCTCAAGCACTACCAAGGACATGGAGAATCGCACCAGCAGCTCCGCCAATGCTGCGGCTGCCCTACCAACGTTGAAAACACTAACGCTAAGCTCGAGTGGTATGGAGGTTGATAAGGTCTGATTAGCATGAAATCCACTCGGGTACTAACAATTTCATGACTGCTCCTTAACGCGTGATTCAGTTCCGCATTTTATGCGATAGGGGCGCTAGTCGATGGCGACTGGAGGGCACGGCGGCGACACCGACGCTGCTGCAGCACTCTGCTCCAATCCTGCGCTTCGTCGATGATTTCAACGGTTTGGATTTAAGACATTGGGTGAACACTTCCATTAGCGGGCCAAATACTCTGGACCTAGTTTTCACCCGCGGCATTTCCTGTGTCACCACTGTGCGACGGACGTGGCTGGACTAACCACTGTGACCACCGTGAAATAATTGACATCGAAGTTAACAGCAGTAGATCATCACTTGTTACCAGACAGGCATTCCACGACAAATCGACAGGCGATATGTGCAAATTAACACGGACATGTCTTGGATTTTTATATAACTCGGTCTATAGGGTTATTTGCTGGCGTGAATTGAACTGTGCAATCTCCAGCTCGATCTGACCGACAATCTCGGAGGCATCGCCGCGGGCATCTTTGCAAGGTTGCAGTGCAAGGCCATATTTAAACAGTTACGGTTGGCATAAAAACGAACCAATTTGGATGAAACCACATATCATTATATTCTTAATTCAATGAGGACTACTACTCCGTCTTTTTTGGATTTCACACCATATTATTTCTTAAAATCATGACCTTAGGTCACGTGACCTAGCATGGCACGAAGCCAGTGAAAAGGGAAAGTTAGATGGAAGCAGGCCAACATTGTCCTCATCCATACGAAGGGTGACAAGAGGGAACCCAAATAATCATCGATCATTTTCAGTTGTCTCATTTCTTGGCAAGATATTTGAGGAAGTTGTTTTGAACGAACTTCTGATGCACATCTCTACTGCTATATCTTCTTTTCAGCATGCTTTTCTCCGTGATCGCTCATGCATAGCCAACCTTTCTCCATTACGCCCTTAGCTCGATAGCATACGGACAGCAGGCACAACCATTTTCAAAGACCTGTCGACCACTTCCCGTAGTGTGAATCGGAACCTTCTTCTGCTTAAGCTTTTATAATCCTACCACACTTCTGTGAAGATTTGCCACTGGTTTGTCTTTCATCTGTCGGATCGCGAGCAGAGAATGGTTGTGAACGGAGAAACCTTGGAGTAGACTTCCGTCACCTCGGAAGTTCCTCTGGAATTGTTAGCCCATCTGCTTTTCATCTTGCATATGAACGATTCATCTGCGTGAGTCGTGCACACAGACGAGGCAAACATTTATCGGCGAATATATTCGCTTCAGAACTCAACCATTGCAAGCTGATGTGGACGGGAGCAGTGCCTGGTTAGCCGACTGGCATCTAAAGCTACCCCCCCCCCCCCCCCCCCCAAGAAAAGAAGAAATGTTTGTCATTCACAATTACTCTCAAAAGCAAGTCTACATCTCGGATTTACACCATCGCCCATCACTACGCTTTGAGCCAGCCCTGCTCTGAGTATCGTAATGAAAGAACAGCGTTATGCACTTAACCTCACTCCCCGTAATGGTCTGGGTTGTTGAGGAAATTCCGGTCAGATCGTCACGTTCTGGTCAGCGTGCGGCTGGCTTTACTTACCGGGCAAGATAAACATGCGGCTTTCACGTTCGACGTGGAAGACATTGAGCTGAAGCATCGCAAGGAAACCCACCGAAAATTATTCGGCAGTACCCGTCTTTGCGAGAATATATGCTTCATGTATCGACTTCTATATATATTTCAGCAAATCTGTAGATTACTACTATTATCTAGCAACGCATCAACATATTTAGCGTTACTTTGGCGTGTCCTGAGACTCCAGCCGAGGTTTCTATAAAAAAAAACTCCAGGTGGTTCATATATGTATATATATATATATATATGTATATATATATATATATATATATATATATATATATATATATATATATATATATATATATATATATATACATAGACTGCCGTCTATCCGTCCGGATCCGATGGCTTGTCCATACAGTACCACCGTGCGCCACCTGCTGTCCGCACCTCGCTCCGACTATTCCGGGCAACATGGTGCAGTTATGACATTCATCTGTCTTCACGGCTGTGTCGACTGTCACGCTCAGCAAATCCGGCCGTGGCTGCGATGGTTGGCACCGTCGTCAATAACGACACGGTCGTCCGACGCCGGCCAGCATTGGAGCCACCCCACTCCCTGGCCGTCAGTTCGCGTAACAAACTCGGTCACGGAGCAAGCAACAGTGGACAGGTCGTCACACGTGGGCAGCGGGTCAGCCCTCTCCCCGGATAGACTGACTAAGGTCACGACCCGGGCGGCCGTGTAAGGTCGTTGGTGCCAGAGTGGTTGGCACCATGAGATGGCTGGTATCGTGCGATGGTTGATGTTGTGAGCGGATTGGTGCCATGAGGTTGTTGCCATAGTGGGATGGTTGGTACTGTAAGATGGTTCGTGCTGTGAGATGGTTGATGTTGTGCTATGGTTGATACTGTGCCACGTTTGGTGCCGTGATGTGGCTGGTGTCGTCAGATGATTGATGTCGCCAGGTGGCTCCCCGGTACATCACACAAAGGGTGGCAGAAGACGTGCAACCTCTAGGTTCTCTCTCTCTCTCTCTCTCTCTCTCTCTCTCTCTCTCTCTCTCTCTCTCTCTCTCTCTCTCTCTCTCTCTCTCTCTCTCTCTCTCTCTCTCTCTCTCTCTCTCTCTCTCTCTCTCTCTCTCTCTCTCTCTCTCTCTCTCTCTCTCTCTCTCTCTCTCTCTCTCTCTCTCTCTCTCTCTCTCTCTCTCTCTCTCTCTCTCTCTCTCTCTCTCTCTCTCTCTCTCTCTCTCTCTCTCTCTCTCTTCTCTTTCTCTCCTTCTCTCCTTCTCTCCTTCTCTCCTTCTCTCCTTCTCTCCTTCTCTCCTTCTCTCCTTCTCCTTCTCTCCTTCTCTCCTTCTCTCCTTCTCTCCTTCTCTCCTTCTCTCCTTCTCTCCTTCTCTCCTTCTCTCCTTCTCTCCTTCTCTCCTTCTCTCCTTCTCTCCTTCTCTCCTTGTCTCCTTGTCTCTTTATCTCCTTATCTCCTTATCTCCTTATCTCCTTATCTCCTTATCTCCTTATCTCCTTATCTCCTTATCTCCTTATCTCCTTATCTCCTTATCTCCTTATCTCCTTATCTCCTTATCTCCTTATCTCCTTATCTCCTTATCTCCTTATCTCCTTATCTCCTTATCTCCTTATCTCCTTCTCTCCTTATCTCCTTCTCTCCTTCTCTCCTTCTCTCCTTCTCTCCTTCTCTCCTTCTCTCTCCTTCTCTCCTTCTCTCCTTCTCTCCTTCTCTCCTTCTCTCTTTCTCTCTCCTTCTCTCTTTCTCTCTTTCTCTCTTTCTCTCTTTCTCTCTTTCTCTCTTTACTCTTTCTCTCTTTCTCTCTTTCTCTTTCTCTCTTTCTCTCTTTCTCTCTTTCTCTCTTTCTCTCTTTCTCTCTTTCTCTCTTTCTCTCTTTCTCTCTTTTCTCTTTTTCTCTCTTTTTCTCTTTTTCTCTTTCTCTCTTTTTCTCTCTTTCTCTCTTTCTCTTTTTCTCTTTTCTCTTTTCTCTTTTTCTCTTTTTCTCTTTTTCTCTTTTTCTCTTTTTCCTTTTTCCTTTTTTCCTTTTCCCTTTTCCCTTTTCCCTTTTTCTCTTTTTCTCTTTTTCTCTTTTTCTCTTTTTCTCTTTCTCTCTTTCTCTCTTTCTCTCTTTCTCTCTTTCTCTCTTTCTCTCTTTCTCTCTTTCTCTCTTTCTCTCTTTCTCTCTTTCTCTCTTTCTCTATTTCTCTCTTTCTCTCTTTCTCTCTTTCTCTCTTTCTCTCTTTCTCTCTTTCTCTCTTTCTCTCTTTCTCTCTTTCTCTCTTTCTCTCTTTCTCTCTTTTCTCTTTTTCTCTTTCTCTCTTTTTCTCTCTTTCTCTCTTTCTCTTTTTCTATTTTTCTCTTTTTCTCTTTTTCTCTTTTTCTCTTTTTCTCTTTTTCCCTTTTTCCCTTTTTCCCTTTTTCCCTTTTCCCTTTTTCTCTTTTTCTCTTTTTCTCTTTTTCTCTTTTTCTCTTTCTCTTTTTCTCTTTTCCTCTTTTTCTCTTTTCCTCTTTTTTCTCGCTCTCGCTCTCTCGCTCTCTCGCTCTCGCTCTCTCGCTCTCGCTCTCGCTCTCTCGCTCTCTCGCTCTCTCTCGCTCTCTCTCGCTCTTCCCTTGTCTCCCTGTCTCAATCTTCCTCTGGCTCTGTCTCTGTCTCGGTCTCTGCACCTTCAGCCAAGATTAAGATGTATTTTGAAGAATCACAGGGCATTCCAGTTCGCCTAAGAGATAAAAAGGGGAGTTCTAAATTAAAGTAACGACGCATCGAATATGTTCTTTCTTCTAAATTTGATGCATGCGACAGGCGTCAATTTGTTAGTTACTTCTACGTTCTCTATATAAGTGATGTCGTTTAGTCGTCTACATTTTATTGCAGAATGTATGCATGTCCGTTACACGTGAAACGAGAACATGAAAGCTCGAAAGACATTATTGAGGTATTTCACTAAATTGAGCAGAGCAATTAAATATATAAATATATATATATATATATATATATATATATATGTATTTATATGGGCAGTTCGTCATGTTATGATCTCGTGTCCTTTATATGCCGATGAACGTAGAACTTATTTTGGATCTCTCCAGATGACTTCTCTTAGCGATGTTGTTTCAAATAGTTCTCCCATTGTCTGGTCGGGACGGCTGGTGGATTTCCTATCCGAAGTGTTGTTTTCAACGATATATGCCCCTCACTGATATGCATGGCCTGTGAACTCTGCATTATAATAAAATCAGATAGCAGGTGCCCATGATGTGATGCTTGGTACTGCTTCTAACCGCAGTTCAGTGACCGTATGAGTAATGGGCGCAATATGACCATAGCAGTAAAGCGCCTGAGAGCCCAAATAACGAACGACACCATCTTGTTTGCTAAACCAATGATACATTTAACTCATTTGGGTGAAACTGTTATATGCACCAATGAACTGGCTTATTCTCAAAAAGTACAAATAAGCGGCCCAGTCACCGTAATGTCTGGTGTTAGCTGCAGTTCGCTCCGCACCGATACTCGCTATATTTCCTACGAATTCGTCGGCCACGAACTGCAACTCTTAAAGATGTAACACGCCTTTCCTGCGATGACTTAAATTGTGGTAAATACTCCGGCCACACTCGGCTACCACCGCGATATGCTCTTCCTGTTGCACTATTTTGCTTTTGTCGTCTCCTCACGTGGCCTGTAAGTACGATATATTTTTTCGTCGGTTAAAATACAATGCCGGGTGTTCAAAGTCAAACGTCGCAGTTTTTATTTTCGCTGTCACTTCACATCTCACCGTTTATCGTTTATACGCAGCCGCTTACACAAGCCGTTTATGCGTAGCCGCTTACACAAGCCGTTTACACGTCGTCGCTTACGCAAGCCGTTTACTATGGCAACAGCTGCTCATTTAGACACGCCATATATATTTGCTGCCAATGCCATATTCTTAGTTTACTTAGTTTTCGACCAGTGGTGAGGTTGTAGCTGTCCAGTCGACTCGGCGGCGATGCGCCTCCAGCTTCCAATTCGGACGACAGCTCCAGTGATGACTCTCATGGGTAGAAAAAGAAGTATGTACCCGGCGAATGGCATTTGAAGACAGTTTGTGGTTGTCAGCTTTATTAATAAGTTTTACAGCAGTACAACCATAAAGGTATCATTTGGTGACTCCATTGACCAAATGACTCGACTCGCCAAACTCGGGGGATCCTCTTGACGTTGACATTAGCCCGTTTCACGACGGCCAAAAAGCACCGGGATGCAATGTCGATGACTTCGTCCGGTATGAAGGGCATATCATTGAAATATATGTATTTTATCTGTAGATATGAAATGTTCCAGAAGTTTGAACTACGAAGTAATAAATTCAATATTAAACTCAACCAACATATTCAAATTGTGGCACTGTTTGAGAAAAAAACGCTCAATTCACAGAAACAACTAGCCAATCTGGCCGTATTTGGCACCATGGCCGGGAGGTAGGAGTTGTCGGATAAAACATAAATTTGCCGTTGGATTACCAGCAAATATATAATATTGTGGAGGAAGTGGTAGTATGTATCCTGCGGATGAATATTTTTCCTTTTACGTTTTATTTTATGGCTGTGAAGTTCCTATATTATGAACAAATATAGAAATACATAAGTTCCAGATCCTACGATTCCATCTTGACGCTCCCGAAAATATTAAATTATCTCCACTTTACAAGCGGGTTGTTTACAGTTGTAATGACATCCGCTGTACCACACCATACGAGGCTCAGTTTTAAAATGTCGCTGTACTCCTACCTAAATTACCCCTACTATGGGAGGAGAGCAATTGATCCTTGTCTTTGAATATCATACCCGCAAGAAAGAACAAAGCATGAATTGTTTACAGCACCCAAAAGACCGCAAAACGTCCAAAATATGCACATCTGAGACAAATGTGTTTGTTGGCTCGCCTGACATATTTCAGCAGTAAATGATGCAATCAGAGCACAAATGATGACGTCATTTTTTAAAACGTGGATTATGATTCGTCATAGCTAAAGCATAAAGGGCCAATCACTTACCGCAGTTGAAGTTGGCTGGGGATATTTATCAGAGTGGTCGAGTGCTCGGACAATTTGGCATTTGAAGACCGCTGAATTCGACAAACAGCTGTTGTCATCGAGTTTACTTCCGAAGTCAGGCTCGCTTGGCCGGACTTCCAGATTTTCGACTAGATGACGTCCCAGGCGCGGATGTAGGTGTACATTTTCAGGGTTTGTGCATAAACAAGCTGTTACTAGTCCAAAAACTTGTCGTATTAGGTAACTGAACCTACTCTGTTTGTTTATTGATATCATAAACTGGTCCAATCTACAGACTGAAAGCTTTCAGATCAACGTAATTATTATGCCCTGACCACGCCATTGGTATGTCATGACGATTACTTCCCGCTAGTGCACGCATGAAACCGCTTATTGTTATGCCGCTTCCCGGTCCCTCCTGTCTTGAGCTCCTCGCCTGTGATCGGCGACAGCTCTGTCGACGGATCCGTGATGCATTTAACGGCTCGTCCTTTGATCAATGAGAAAATCCGTTTTTTTTCATCTGGGGCCGTGTCGGTTCTCGGGCATATACAGCTGCTGCTGCACTTGCACCTGGCCACGCCAAACAGGGGAGAAAGCCATCCATTTTCCAGATTTACTCAGTTATTATTTCGTCGCGTTTTCAGGTCGAATTTCCGAAGTATTATGTGCCGCCTGTGGCAGACTTCCATTAGCTGGGTGAGGCGGACCACTGCGACAATCGATATGCATCGTCCAGAGCTGCATAATACGTTGGCAGGTGACTTCCATAGCTTCTTTCAGCGAGCTAGGTCATGCAGAACGCTGGTCCGCCAAAGACCATGTTTTCCGCAAACAATTTATAACATCTTTGAGTATGATAAATCTTACTCGCTACTTCACATTTCACATCAGCTTAGCACGCAACCAAGTGCCTGCAGCAACTGGGCTGCAGTCACGAACTGGGGAATGGCACTAGATGTGCCATATGACCGCACCATTAAGATCGGCCGCTGAGAGTTCATTTTGCTAACTACCGAAACGAGCTGATTCCGTTGTGCGGGCCGTGGAGTACCTCGATGATCCGGTGTTATGGACTGGCGGTAGGGGAACAACCGAAGAGGAACACTGAACACCATACACCAGACGCCGGGTGAAGCAAAACACGACTGTAACCTATTTGGCTCGTTTCCTGACTCTTATTAGCCTCTGCACTCATTCGGCGTAATCGAAGGTAAGAAAGACAGGAAAATACCGTTTCAATTGTTTATATTTGCACTCCATAGATGGCGTTGCGACCGGCCGACTTCACAAAAATGTATAGCGTCAAAACCACAAGTGATACCGCTATGAAACTTGCACCATATATGGAAGACCCCGTGGGCTATCCATTAATGTCCAGATAAAAGCATATTTAAAACCGTAACCATCTGCAAAAAAAAATCATCCAAAAATGTCGAAGAAGGGAAAGAAAGGCCACCTCCAAACCTCCTTAAAAATGACTAAAAATCACGTCAGCCTACAAAGAGATGCTCCACGACAATTCCACTATTCACTTGCTCCACATACTCTCTCCCTCTGCTTCCCTCTCCTTAATCTACATATCTATCTCCATCTCTATCTCCCTCCCCTCTCACTGTCCGCTCTTCCTCTCCTCTCCTCTCCATATCCCTCGATCTACTTCTCCTCTCCGTCTCCTTCTCCTCCGCCCTCGCCTTGGTCTCGCCCTTTGTCCTAGTTCGTTCTCCATAGATCGTGTTCTCTACCTCTGCTCTTCCAGGTCGGTGTATTCGCTTGCCTGTCACTGTGTTTGTCTTCATCCGGCTGTCTAATTATAATGCACAGTCGCATTTTGTCAAGAACCCTGCCATTCTAAATATCGCGCTTTCCAGATTGCGTTGGATCTCGTCGTATTAATTGCAACAACAACGGCGGCCTGATGTTACCGCCGACGGGATAAACTTAATTGTTCATTGAGCCCCGCTTAGTTTCAGGTATGCGTGGAATGTTGGTATGTGGACTTATTATATTGTATTGTGTTGGGTAGCACCCGTGAGGCTGTACCAATGACGTAGGGACCGGTACAGGCGCGAGGGAACTTCTCCCATTGATGGATCCAGGATTTCGCCAAGGGGGAGCGTAATTTTGAGCGGGTGCATACATGCCATCAGGGGGATGGATCAAGTACTCCAGCTCAGAGTAAGGGTATCCAAAAATTTTGATCGGTGGGGGTAGCTTGTCTGGAGGGGCTCTATTTCCTTGGAGGGGCGCACCGATAAAGAAAATCTAAATGGGATGGGTACTCTTGATTCCCTGAAGGGGCGCCTCTTTCTACTCAGAGAGCACCCCCGTCTGAAAAATGCAAGGGAGGGGAGTGGAATGGCTGCATTTGAGCGTTGCTGGCACTCATTTTTTTATAGTCAGATTGGTGCCACATATCCATGGGAGGACACATGCCACCATTGACTCTTTTGGATCCGTCCCTGATTCATCCTCCCCCTCTCTTGGAGAAAACCATTTATCGTAGGCACTGTATCGAAAAAAATGACTTAAGTGACCTTTGCCTCCCTTTACCCGCCACCAGAAATCTAGGAATGCTGCTACCTGGCCGTGTATTACCACATTTTGTTTTATAGAGTTTGGGAGTAACTCCATAGAATACTAAGTATGAGAATGTCGTAAATATCGCGGTAGTACTTGATCTCCCAGGAAAGAAGCACTCGCACCAGTCTGCGACAAATCGGTACTGCGATAGTCGGCTCAACTTGAATTGTAGTTCAAGAGACACCAAAGTGTTCATAAACTGGCTGCAGACCTGATGGATAGGACAGCCCGGGTTCTGGGGCCTTAGCTGAAGCTGGGCCAGCTCAAGGCAAGGGTGACTCCCTTCCTCCGTCGACAAGAATGACGGGCCCAGTGACGCCACCAGTGGTGACTCCTTCCCCTGTCGGCAGGACTGATTGACCCCAATGACGTCACTAGTGGTGGCTCCTGTAGTGTCCGTTCAGTCCCAGTCACACCAACACGATCTCAATGCCACTCCTGTATTGGCATCCTCGCTCAGTCTCCTATAACAACGTGAGAAATACTTAGCTTAGTCCGACCCCGGCCAACGCCCGACTGTCATTGCTCGCCAGACACTGGGCGCGGCCGGTGCCACCCCAGTGCAGTTCCGCAAACCCTTCAGCTCAGCTGATCGGCAAATTACACATCAGCTCTCGCGTTGCTGCCACCTACAGGTGACAGGACAACACCCAGTGTCCGATTGTGCCAACAGGTGGCAGCGCGCACGCACCGTGCTCGTAGCACACGATACTACAGCTCCTTCCCCCGTCGGCATGATCGATGGACCCCAATGACGTCACTAGTGGTGACTCCTTCCCCCATCGGCAGGACTGATGGACCCCAGTGACGTCACCGGTGTCGATCCCTCCTCGTCGGCAAGACAACCCAGTAACGCCTTCAGTGGTGGCCCCCTCCTCCGTCGGCATGACTGATGTACCCAGTGCCGCCATCAGTGGTGGCCCCCCTCCTCCGTCGGCATTACTGATGTACCCAGTGCCGCCATCAGTGGTGACCCCCCTCCTCCGTCGGCATGACTGATGTACCCAGTGCCGCCTTCAGTGGTGGCCCCCTCCTCCGTCGGCATTACTGATGTACCCAGTGCCGCCATCAGTGGTGGCCCCCTCCTCCGTCGGCAGGACTGATGTACCCAGTGCCGCCATCAGTGGTGGCCCCCGTCCTCCGTCGGCAGGACTGATGCACCCAGTGCCGCCATCAGTGGTGGCCCCCTCCTCCGTCGGCATTACTGATGTACCCAGTGCCGCCATCAGTGGTGGCCCCCTCCTCCGTCGGCAGGACTGATGTACCCAGTGCCGCCATCAGTGGTGGCCCCCTCCTCCGTCGGCAGGACTGATGTACCCAGTGCCGCCATCAGTGGTGGCCCCCTCCTCCGTCGGCAGGACTGATGTACCCAGTGCCGCCATCAGTGGTGGCCCCCTCCTCCGTCGGCAGGACTGATGTACCCAGTGCCGCCATCAGTGGTGGCCCCCCTCCTCCGTCGGCATGACTGATGTACCCAGTGCCGCCATCAGTGGTGGCCCCCTCCTCCGTCGGCAGGACTGATGCACCCAGTGCCGCCATCAGTGGTGGCCCCCTCCTCCGTCGGCAGGACTGATGTACCCAGTGCCGCCATCAGTGGTGGCCCCCTCCTCCGTCGGCATTACTGATGTACCCAGTGCCGCCATCAGTGGTGGCCCCCTCCTCCGTCGGCATTACTGATGTACCCAGTGCCGCCATCAGTGGTGGCCCCCCTCCTCCGTCGGCATTACTGATGTACCCAGTGCCGCCATCAGTGGTGGCCCCCCTCCTCCGTCGGCATGACTGATGTACCCAGTGCCGCCATCAGTGGTGGCCCCCCTCCTCCGTCGGCATTACTGATGTACCCAGTGCCGCCATCAGTGGTGGCCCCCTCCTCCGTCGGCAGGACTGATGTACCCAGTGCCGCCATCAGTGGTGGCCCCCTCCTCCGTCGGCAGGACTGATGCACCCAGTGCCGCCATCAGTGGTGGCACCCGTCCTCCGTCGGCAGGACTGATGGATCACAATGATGCCTCTGGTGTCGGTGAATCACTTTTCGCCGAGGTCGGCGTGTGGACTTTCATTCTTCAAAAGGAGCGACAAGAAACGTGACTGATGCATTTGTCTCCAGACCTTAGCGGCGAAGATGCCGCGATTAAAGCTTCCGTCTATCGGCTAGTCGATTTTAGAGTAGCGCATACCACTCAATGCAGCTCTGTGATATATTTGGTAATCCACACCAAGGCATCTTGGTTGTCATCATTGGTCATTGATCTGATGACAGCATGGGATCCACGGAGTGATTGTACTACCCTTTAAGATAGGTACTTTATTTTGCCTTTCGTGTTATCGGACGACACGAGATGGAACAAACGGCTTGCTATTGATAAATACTGTGCATCAGCTCAAAACATACTCCGTCAAATGATGTAAAATCGTCAATTCCCTTTGCGAAGTGTTGCAAAGCATCTTGCACTGTTATCAACTCAATTCCGCCGGACTGTGTACGTCCAGTCGATCAAGTCATGCACATAAACCCAACCCATTTGTTGTTGCGTCTTGGACCGCCTCACAAACACAATCGCTCGATCAAGTCCTGAATATAAACCCAACCCACTTGTTGCGTCCTGGACCGACACACAAACACAATCGTTCGATCAGGTCATGCACATAAACCCAACCCACGTGTTGAGTCCTGGACCGCCTCACAATACAATAGCTCCACACTCGGCGGTGCAATTTCTCAATGCATCTTGTCTACAGGGTAGTCTTGCAGTCACAGGCGTATAAACAGGATGGAGGAGGATGGGCAGTGACGTTCAACTTGAAGGCTGACGGCAACACCTGTCGTCAAGGTAGAGCGAGCAGACTGTGGTCGGGTTAGAACATTTTTCCTCCACCCTCTGCTCAATAACATTCGGCCAGGTCAAGTCTGCTTCTGTTCCATACCAAAGAAAGACTCTTCTAACGGATTTTAATGTCTGGGATCAGCTGCCCCCGCCCTCCCAAAATAAAAATTGCGGGAGATTAAAAATTGAACTGGGGAAAATCTCACAAAGTACGTAGTGGGGCCGGGACACGGCTGGGGCGTACCGAAATAGGGTTAGCCCCTCTTACTGGAATAGGGTTATGCCTATAAAGGGAAGATATTTGAAGACGATAAGAAAGGAGAAAAATACCCAGAATCAGTGTAATATCCTGAGTTCCAGGAGACGTGTCTACCCTACTGTGTTGGCATGGCCCCTCTTACTGGAATCCATTCCGCATCACATGCTTGAAAGCCGGTTCTAAGTTCACCTTCACGCACACCTGTTACTAGCACGTCACATGCGGTGTACCTACCACTCCCTGAAACTGCAGTCCATACAGATTTAGTGATCCAGTTATTATCACTTCCAGCACTTCACATTATGTGCGGTTGTTGAATGCAGACTGAGGATGACTGAGGATGAGGATGCACAATAAGGAAACTCACCGTGCGTCTCATCCCACCGAGCTTCGACGTCAGTGATCGTTTAAGTTCGCCGTGTTTTCATCTGACATTCACTTGAAAACACGAAAATTATGTACTTCTTCTAACGTGTGATCCAAGGCTACTTTGTCATGTGAGACCGACAACCATGAAGCAGAGGAGAAGAGTAGAACAGTGGTGAAGCCAATTGTTAGCTGACCGTCCTCTGGTTAATCAACGCCGCAAACCGATGGGTTTAGGGAATAATTGGGATAACAAATGGGCAGATACAGTGTAACGGAGCATGCAAAAAAATCCGAACAGATTTCGTTTGTGTATTTCGGACAAAGTACACGTTGTACGTTTGTGTATTTCGGACAAAGTACACGTTGTACGAATGTGCAGCTGCACACGGCTACCCATTGGCGTATGGACACCCCATATGTTCACAGCATGCTTCGCAGGCTATGGATGTGGGCATTCCATATACACAGCCTGTGGAGCCCCACATGTCTCCCATCATCCACCCGGCGCATGCGAGTCTTCGTATGCGCCATTACCTCTTGACACTCTTGGACATCGAAAGTCTCGACCGTTCTGCGGCTTCTCGAGATCAGTTGGAGCTTCCTATTTTGTTTCCCAACCATATTCGTGCTCACAAAATTCGCCCAGATTAGTCGAGATTCACCCAGAACTTTTCAAGGTGTCTCGATTAAGGCGCACTGGGGGGGGGTACGAGTGGTCTAGGGGCAAGATGCTCGTCTCACAATCGAAAGGTTGTGGGTTCGAGTCTCACCTGTCGCTACTCTTCGCCCGCGACCAATCGGCGTGAGAGATTGGCGACGCTACATGACTCAACGGTCGACGTGTCGTAAAACCAATAACCAACCAAGGCGCACTGGGTGTGGTGCCACTCCTTATTTTACAGAGGGGTTTCCTGTGTGTGCAAGTTCGTTTCGCCTGACAACGCCTGACAATGATAGTCTATGGTTTGCCTCGCTTGTACGATAACTGGTTCTCAATTCCAACAGGTTCTCTGATCCAACAAGTTCTCAAATCCAACAGCCGTTAATGCCCTTGTATTGACCGGGCTGATTAGCAGCCATACGGCGACAACTTGTGCAACAGTTCCAACAGTTTGAACAAAGGCAAACACCAGCGCGTTCCTTTTCAAGTTCGTGCCTCCAAATATCTAGGCACCTGTGGCGGACGGCCGTCCAATGTCCTACCGCGTCGGCCGCTCTACAATATCCACCATCGCCGCTGCCCTGCCACGACCACCTGGCTAGAGTTTGTCGCGCACCGCTCGGCCACACCGGTCACTGGTCAATCACGTGCCCGAACTCGGAGGGAGGGACACGGTCGACCACTCCGACCAGCACCCTGCGCTACATGTGCAATGGTGACATGCTACAATGGTGACATGGCGCAATGACGTCCCTGCCCCATAATCATAACTCCTACCGACCGGTCGTCGCCGTGCCGGCACCGGGTCTCGGTCTGACTAAAGCATAACACCCGCCGCGGCCGGCCGCGTCTCGAGGCATCAACTGCAACGTCAGCGATGAGCCGGCGCCGGCAGACGGGTGACGGTTTCCGCTCGGAGAGTTCGTGACGGGACCCGACGAGTCTGGACACGTGGGAGCCAAACGCATTTCGAAAGAGGGGTCTGCAGTTGACTTCATTGCACCCGCCTGTTCAGCT
The DNA here is from genome assembly GCA_034440615.1 of Ashinkailepas kermadecensis. NCBI lineage: Eukaryota > Metazoa > Arthropoda > Thecostraca > Neolepadidae > Ashinkailepas > Ashinkailepas kermadecensis. Next base: position 442,805 of record JAOTOM010004883.1, on the reverse strand, counting down.
CTTTTTGGACATCGGATGTGTATGGTGACATGGCTTCGTATAGTCAGAAAATGCCTTCTTGTGATCGGAGCTGATGAACTCATGTGGCTGAGGAGTGCATTTGCTCTGGTGTAATTATTCATTCAGGCTCTCCTTCACACTGGGCACAGGCTCGCTGCATCGTCTCAAGGACATTGCGATCCAGACTAAGAATGTCTTGAGAAACTTGGCCTGTATCTCAAATCGCACCTCATCCGAGGCTTTCTCCTGCAGACGCTTAGTAGGACTTCACTGCCTCCGACTATTTACTAATGTCTGTTTTTGTCTTAATTAATTTGACGATGTACCGCTCAGGGACACCATATTTGGTTCCATCACTTCTCTGGGTACCCCAAGTTTGCTAATACTGCTCTTCGCTGGCTCGCTGGAGATTGCGTCACTTGTCTAGCCTTTCTTCCAGGACCAGGCTTTCTTTTGCTGTTGTGACCTTCCTCCTTCCATGCATTTATGGACGAAAAATAACGACAGCATGTGTAAATCTAAACAGATGTCACGTGCAAAATGTCATGGTTATCCATCCCATCAAGGTCCAATATCTGGAAATATGTGATGAACTACAGAAGACGATAGTTTTCGAAGGGACGGGGTTGGCCGAGTGATTAAGGTGCTGAGCTCTGGATACCAAGGTCCCGGGTTCAACACTCTTACCACTCGGGACATTTCCCAATTCTGCGGCGATTCACCGGCGAAACGATGTGGACGATGCCATTAGCCTTGATCGTGCATAAAGGGCGTCGTAAACCACTCAATTAACAAGACAATTGTTGAAGCAAATAACGGTCAGGAAAAGGTAATGAGTGCCACCAATGCAAAATCACAATCGTTTCCACAATCGCTATGACCAACCCAATGTTTAGATATCTTGCCAAGCATTTCCGAACATCATCATTTGAAATCAAAATTGAAGATAATAAAGAAATGCGAGATGGAATCGTTGTGCCAAATTAGCCTGGTTTGACCATTTTGGCTTTGCAACCATCCGTATTTTAGCCTTTGGAGTGCCTGGGATGCATGTACCCTTGAGGCATTTCGGGTCGTATCTCAGTGACATGACCTGATGTTGACATGAAGCTGATACAATTTTAGAGAACATACTTTGTCACGGCATAATTTCAGAGTGTTCACAAATACTGATTAGTGTCAAAGTTATGCAAACAAATCTTGCTCAGCTCATTAACACCCGAATGTGTTCCAAGTGCAGGAAGCTTCGTGATTTTTGGAGTGTATATTTGATGTGAATGGGCGTTCTGAAATCCTGAAGGTTGGAGTTGTGTTCGTATATTTGACGTCAATATACACGACGGGACAAAAGCGACCAGCAGGGAGCCCGCGCAGCTGTGCCGAGCAACCAGCAGCGACGGCGGCCCCTACCGTAACCGATCTCTTCTGTGGAGATACGCAAATATATGTTCTGAACTGATTTTTCCTTCTGGGATGCATTGTCGATCATTCCAACGATGGGTAACTTGTATGTTTTCGCTTAGCGCATATAGGCACAACCTATGCACAACACATTTTACTTGAAATCTTCAAATATGTTCTATTGAAATAGTCAAGTGTAGAATTTGCCTACCCATTACATCGGTAACATGGGAACTTGCAGTTTGGCAAACACACGAATACACACACAAACACACACACACATGCACACACACACATACACACATGTACATAATACACACACACACACACATATACATAATACACCCATATACATAATGCACACATACACACATGCACACACCTACGGCTATGACATACAGCATTTCGAACAGTGCAGGCAACTGGCACTTGTGTGACAGCACTTTCGCCAAGTACGCAAGTGCTGCGAATTGTCAGCACATCGCATTGCTTACTACACGCTTCTATGTGCTGTGACACTGCACAAAGCACTTCAGATGGATTGGCGCCTTACACTTTTCGCACCACTTGATCGTCTTCAGAGTGACCGTCTCGAGTCGGCATCGACGTCTTACCCTCTCCATACGACAGATGAGATGTCCGATGCCGTCCTATCGCATGCTGTGCTGTATGACCAACGCAGTCGATGCGCCCGTAAGCCCAAATAACCAAACTATCGCATGCTGTGTGGTGCTGAAGCCGGCTCGACGGGACAAAGCGACGACGGGACAGAGACGAACGGGACAGAGACGGTGACGACGGAACAGAGACGGCGACGACGGGACAGAGACGGCTCGTATCGCATGCTGTGTGGGACTGAAGCCGGCTACGACGGGACAGAGACGGCGACGACGGGACAGAAACGACTCGTATCGCATGCTGTGTGGGACTGGAGCCGGCGACGACGGGACAGAGACGGCTCGTATCGCATGCTGTGTGGGACTGGAGCCGGCTACGACGGGACAGAGACGGCGACGACGGGACAGAGACGGCTCGTATCGCATGCTGTGTAGGACTGAAGCCGGCTACGACGGGACAGAGACGGCGACGACGGGACAGAGGCGGCTCGTATCGCATGCTGTGTGGAACTAGAGCCGGCGACGACGGGACAGAGACGGCTCGACTGGCGTGCGGCTGGAGATATGCGATTGCAATCTCCCGGCGAAATTGCAGCTGTGACAGCCGCTCCTTGGTGTGTGGTACACACGCGCCGTGGAGGAGCCAGCTATTTACGATGGCCATATCGACGAGACAGACCAGTAAACACCAATACCATTTCTTTCCCGCGGATGGCGATCCCATGCTGACCCAGATGCCAGCCATGGAAGTTCACTCCACCGATACCACCATTGTAGGAGCGGAACGGATGGGGCTGTCGTCGGGACGTCCACGCTCTTCTTCTGCTTCCCGTCGTAAAGTTGAGTCGTTGACAAAGGCTGTAGTTTGTTAACCCGTCCACCACTTCGTTGTTGGGCTAGCCCACAGCCAGCACTTCTGTCGTCGTGTCCAGCGCCTGTGGTGTGTGCCACGCAACTCATTCTGGAACTGGGCGTCGGTAGCTCAGTGGTTAGGCTGAGCGTCTGGCACCCCAGAGGTACGGGGCTCGATTCCACCGGCGATGCCCTCCCTTCCTGCCAGGGTGACAGGCAGGCGACGCCATGTATGGTCTGAGCTGCTGGGTGCGTCGTAAAGCCACAAGCCGACAATCATTATACAACTTCAGAGGACCTTTTTAAGTCTTTTTTTCGCACCATTGCCGCGGCTCTCAGATCTTTCTCTTAGTTCGGCCATCAGAACACGCGACGTGAGCAAGCTATCAATGAACATGAGGTGGCTGTTAGTATCGGTGATTCAGTTCGGGTACCGTCATCAAGCCGATGGCGGTACCCGTCATCACCGCACATCGCCCACAGTTGTATCCAGAGTGGAAAGGTTTCCCTCAATAAACTACTTGAGTCCACGGTGGCCATAGTACGGCACAATCATCTCATCTGCAGCCAGATCCTTCTGATATATATATATATATATATATATATATATATATATATATATATATATATATATGTCAAACCTACCAAGCGTCTCTTTGGCACAGTGATTAGCGAGCGGACCTTGGGCCCACGGTCATCGTTTACCGTTGCTCGTCTGTTGTCCTGAACATATAGGTACCGTTTGATTTTCAGGTACTGGTTTCGAGTCAGGGCTGCTCGGATGCTGTTGTTAGCCTGCGTATCCCGTATCTTTCACCAATACATCCTCCCGCTGGGTATAGTGGCGCGGTCAGAGAAAATCAGCACGACTATAAAAGCGCGTTGCTCGCCGTCATTCAGAAAGAAGAGCAGGATGTTCTCGATATCGAGTGCGTATCGCATCGTCTCCCCCGGGTGTGCTCCAGAACGTCTGGAGCGAACAGCTTCTCGAACAGCTGCACATATGTGTGAACGCCCATCTGCTCGGAGAACCACTCTCGGTTTGTACGAGTTGAATCCGACATGCCTGTCCACGCGAATACGATGGCTTGGCAGATCGACAGGCTGGTGATGCATTTATTGCCCTCTCGTTCGTTTTCGTTTTCGCGCCCATTCCGTTGTTTCTGCGTGTGTGCCACTGTGTTCTTCGGCAGCGTGCACCTCCACGGTACCAGTCACATCCGTAGCCATAGTAACATCCGTCATGCTATCGTCCATCTCGTCCCGTTCGCTAACATCGTCATCAGGTATTCACTACGTCCACCTGACCTGCTTCGGTATCTAGTTTGCCCACAATTTTAACTAGGGCTTCTTGATCTGTCACACATTGCTTCCTGGATGACATGCTTCATATCGGTCACTATCAGGACATCAGTATAACTGACTGGGCACATTTCCCCCACTCTGCCCCCTTGTGCAGCCGACCGCCCCTAGAATGCCCATTACTCTCCCACCGCGCGCGCATCCGGCACGTTGTCGGTACGTCCTGCGAGTCGGGATTTACCCGCCTAATTTTGGCGTAGAATCGCTGCAATACAATGCAATTTTAATACCTGTTGCTGCATTATGACTGTGAGCACCGCAGTTGTGACTTTCATTACATCAGCTAGAATGTTGTTTTTCACATGGAATGCACAATTTCCGTCCATGTTCTGAGCTTATTCCTTCTGTGAAGTGCCACAAATTAAAGCTCCACGTACTGTGAACTCATATATACAGATGTGATGTCCTTCGCTGGTATTTGCCAGATGTCGTCTCCGTCGGTTTATGTACTGGTGTGCTTTTATTTTCTGGTGTTTGCCAGATGTCGTCCCCGTCGGCCTATGTATACATGATGCATTGTATTGATCATGTCAGTACTACATGCCTGTGAAGTCAGGGGATAAAAGAACGACCCACTGAGGGCTAATGGGCCAAGTCTTCATTTGATTTAGTAACCTAATCTGAGGTCTCATTTCGTATTCCTACGTTTTTCTTTCATCTATTATATCCACTCATATTTACTTCTAATTGTATCTGGTATGATGTGTTTTTATATAATGTTTTCAGGCACATACAGATACCTTAGGAAAGTAAACGTACGTCTAAAATCCGCGTTCTATCCATATTCTAAAACCCGTAGGAAAAAATTATTTCATATACATATAAAACCAGTGTTCAGGTCGCAACCCGACTTTGACCCGCCATAGCTCCGGCATCCAGAGATATGGGAACTTTTTTCAGTTTTAATTTTTAATACAACGCGCACTCTTTAATACAACAATTTTTTATAAAACAATTTTGAATACAACGCGCACTCAGTTATTGTTGGAAGGTATGGCACATTTCAAAGCGATATCATGAACGGTTCAGGGGTTACATCAGAAAAATATACGAGATCAAACTGAAACTGCCCCCCACCCACGCTGAAAGTTCATGACAACCAGATAACGGGCCAACCTGGCCAGTTCCATAAGTAACCAGTCAGTAAGTTAGGCCATTCTATTTCTTGCTGCTCTTCACCAATTATAGCTGGTGTGTGCGTGGCGTCACCAGACCTGAGGTGGAGCGCTGTGGAGGGCCAGAGGAGGCAATGTGGGCATCAAAGATTGTGTCAGATGCGACAAGTGACCCAATCCAGCGTTGAAAGCTCTTGGATACTAAATGCGTTGGGCTATATGTTTGTACGGAGTGGAAATATTTTTGAAAGCAACATGCCTCGTGAGGCATTTGAACCACCAAAAACATATTAAAACTTCTGAAAGGCGCCAGACGGTGATAATGGCCCCGAACCTTCCCAGTGCCCTGAACTCTCCCACCACTGGCTTTGTTATAAACTAGGTATATATGCGATGGACGGTATGGTGTAGATCCATTCTGGAGCTTTGAATTCCTGGGATTTTTGTTGTCTAGCCTTACGGTCAAATAGGTGAATATCGGGGCGCCGTTATTGACACGGTCATCGCCGTAGTTTCGCCGAATTATGTCATCTCTTGCATCAATACCGATGGTATGCGATTTGAAGACTTAGTTCAGCACCATAGCACATGCAAAGGTTAAGATCACTGATCAGGTCGAGGTCAAATATTAAGAAATATGTGAGGAATTGTGAGCCTCACGATTTTAGAAACAGCTGTGTTGTAGAACAGATAAGGAATTAATGAAACAACAGCTTTGCCTTGATAAATTGCATCAAGGTAAAGCTGAATGCTTCCATTTTCGGATTTTTTTTCTTCGATAAAACTTGTTTTGAAAATATTTTTCCTGAAATGCTGGTTTCAATTGAACACTAAATTCATGCAAAATTTCATGGCCTTGACCACAACAAAATCTAAACCTACATGGAAACTTATCCCGATTTAGCATTTTTCCTGGCTATGGTTCGTACTTTTGCATTCGGAGGGTCTGCGATTGGTGTGCTCAAGGAAGTTCGCGTGCTCCCGAACGTTTCGTGTGCTCCGGGACGTTCGTGCACTTCCAGAACGTTTTCAAGCAATTAATTAGGAACACAATTATGTGAAAACATTTTCACAGCTTAAATCTTCGCTTGGCTTGGTAACCTGATCTGAGGTCACTTTTGTCTGATTTATTTTGCATAGTCGCTTGTCAACACACCCGAACTATCTTACTAACTACCGATGTATCTAGCATGGTTTGTTCATGATAAATGTTTCATTGTACAACTACAACCCTCATTGGGATCAAGGCTTCATCAAATTAGCCTTAGCTCCGTGATCTCAATGAAATGGACCACCTCTGGTTTTGGCACTTAATGCACTGATCAATTATCGGAAGGTATGTCATGCTTCGAAGCAATATCTAGAACGACCTGGAGCTTTCAAAAAAGCAACGGAGGGGCAAGCTACTCCCCCTCGCCTCCCTCCTCGCATTGCGATCATGTGGATGCAGCATTCAGCCGCCCCATCGTGACGATTTCTGTCAAAACAGAAGTCGGAGACCTTTGGAGAGCAGCCTGTTGCGCCCACTCTTAAGGTCCCTGGACAAATTCTGAATCTTGCATGACGCTCGCTTCGATCGAATACTGGCGGCCTTCGTCCAGTCTTTATTCCGTCTTAGAGAAGTGATACCGCACAACTCGGGACCTCAGTGAAAAATGAAACAATCGCAGTTGTTCTGTCTCACTTTAGTTCGCTGATGTACACCACAATGACAGCGTTATGGGCGCTGTATAACCAGTGCAGTTGATGCGCCCAAGAACTATAATAACTACCAATAACAGCGGTGTGCTTAGCGAAATGTTGAACTGCGAAGTTCATTTTCTGTTGCTGTGGCAAGCCCATCATATATTACGTATAATTTGCTTTGAAAAGGAGCTATTTAGTTGTTGGTAATCCGATGCCGTAGAACTTCAACTTTCCCCCGCGATGAAGCGTGTATTAAACAATCCACTCCTTACTCCCTACAATTTCCACTTCAGCGTACATTGCGTGTGGTGATCGGGTGTGAATACTACACCTGTCGAGCTTTAACCCAATGGAGGGCACTGTGTGGTAGGTGTTCTGCAAAAGGAGGGCTGATCTAACACGGAGGCACCTCTCTGACTCAAACGGAGGGTCAATGAGCGCCATGATTCGTGATTCTGGTTATGCGCACGACATGATTCGTGCCATACCCAGAATCACATCCCACTTTCCGTAGTAGCAGTTAACATGTTATTGGTGCGCACACCCGGAATCCTCACCCACCAGGGCATAATGTCAGACGCATCGCACGGCGTTTTGAATTGCCATATGCTATGCGGCACGGCCGGGCAATCTGTGTGCCTTGCGGTTTGTCCGAATTTAGCGGCGCTAGGACGCAAGGAAGTCGTCCAATGGGTTGTTTTCTTCCCGGTAATGCAATCGCACCAGTGCCTTGATCGTCCTGGAACACAATCGCTGCTCCCAATGGTCGGCCGGCTGCTGGCGCCTAATTGATTAAGTGCCGAGACGTGTCTGTTAGTCCGCTCCTCTGGCCTAGCGGAGCAGCTCCGGAACGTCCAGCGGCGGCGGATGGACTGGACCAGGACTAATTGCAAAGGATGATCTGATGTGTCCGGACGTATATAGTTCCGGTGTGCTCTGATAGGACTAGATTGGTTTGTGTTTACTTGCACACAAGGCATTTTTCGGGGGAAATGTACACTTAAGGAATAAACTTGGGCGATTTTCGTAATAGCACGTAGTGCATTCAAGGTTGTGATGTCCGCTACAATTTAGTTGACCTTGGAGCGCCCATTTCGATTTAAAAAAAAGGAATTTCAACACAACCATACTGGCTTGCAATGCACTTGCAGCGAAGTCCACTCCATGTTCTTGAAAGCTGACACGGTTCAATCTGATGCGAGAATAAGAACGCTTGAATGCGATATGCGAAGTTGCTGAAGCCGGTTGTTGTGCCGGTGTACGTTTAGTTGGAATGCTTATGCTTCGATCGAACTTGAACGTGATAAGTGTATAATTGCAGCTTTTAACAGCCACGATTGGTCCCGTTGATCCTCCGTTGGTCCCGTTGTAGCTCACCAGACCAGTGAGACGTCTGGTGAGGCGAATCACAAGCTAGGCTACATATATTTCTCTTCATATTCGAAATGTTTCGAAATATTTATCGGCAGGTTAAAATCACGACGGATTGATTTAAGTATGATTTAAGTAAGATGGAACGATTTAAGTAACGATGGAATGACTTAAGTAAGACATTGACTTGAGGTGATGCATTGCGCTATGGTATGATACGTTGTATGCTAAAGCGGATTTGACAATAAACCCCACTTTATCCCAGAGGAACTGGTAGTACAACATCTCGCGCGATGATACAATATCCTCGCCCAACATATTGTCCGGTGAAAAACCGTCACAGAACAAGCGTGAGCGCTAGAAGACAGTGTACCACAGGCCACAGGCCAGACCACAGACCACAGACCACAGGCCACAGGCCAGACCATAGACCACAGACCACAGGCCACGCAAAATGCGTACCCCAGGCCAAAAAAAAATTATTGGATAAAAATATCCAGCTCTAGAAGGGTGTAGCTGGAGGCTCCTGTACATTACGTAATACCTGAGAACGACAATGTAAGATTATAAGACTCTCAAAAGCGCTGTAGCTGGGCTATCTGCTGAAGTTTTTCCTTCTGGTATGTCAGGTAAGACTAGCTGGACATCCTGCCTCGCTCATAGTAATGCTATAACCGATTGCTGACAATATTTTGTTGCTTAGTCGGGGCATGCTTTCAAGTTAGTTATTAAGTTAACAGGAAGTTGGATATCGCAGTTCTCTGAACCAACAAGGTTGAGGTCCACATGTTCCTTCCATTTTTTGTTCAATCCGACCTTTTCAAGTTCTAAGATGGTGTGCATAATTTGACGTGGTAGATAGCGTCCATGCGGAGCCTAGTTGTGATTGGGTAGTGATCACTCAGCCCAGAGTCGTCCGAAGCTGACCAGTCCAATGGGGAGCTCAGTCGCTGGGAGCAGCACGTTAAGTCATATGCAAGTGCTTGGGCCTCCTAAGGCCGGATCGTGGCGAGTGGTGGCGAGTAGCATTAAATTGTGTTTTGAAGGGAACTGTAGAATTTCTCGAAATCGAGTGTCAATTTTGTCTTTCTCAAGCGTGATAAGGACGTTAAAGTACACGAGGATGACTGGTCGGGGAGCCTGGGGAGCAGGTTAGTGAGCTACTGCAGTGTGTGGTTTTCATCTGACGGTGAGATGTAAAGTGGTTTGTCCGATTGGTTTGTCAGTGGACCATGGTGCAGCTGACTGCTACGCAACTTAGCGAGCCATTTGACTGAACTCGACGACGAGGGATGATGTGTACGATAAGAATGCCTGCGCCATATGTATTTCCGAATTGACCGAGTTTCCCAAGTCCCAAGAAAACGACGTTGTCGGCGTGCCAAGTTAATCTGAAATGCTATTCCAACTTGGTCTGATTCTGGTAAGTGCTTCTTGGAGCTTGGCTAGAATTGGTTTTTGTTGTATAATTTCGGACTTAAACTCTCTGAACTTCGAAAGAATGTCTCTGGCATTCCATTGAAGAAAAGATGCATTGGCAAACGTGGTGATGTGTTTTGGTGCTTCTATGTGGAAGGGAAGGGGAAGAAGGAAGGTCGGGTCTGTCGGAACGTCGGAGAGCCGAGTGTCAAGTCCGACAGAATTGGCTGCCGGACTGCCATGACACAGGTCTTGGAGGTGAGGACTACGGGGCGACAGGAGTGGCCTGCATGTCTAGCAGGCGGGGTGAGGTCCGTCTGGGTGGAGGCATCGGATAAGAAGCACCGATCTGGCGGGGTGGTCTTGCGACGTGGGTAGCACTGATGAGTAGCTGCGTCGGGTGGTGGAAGTGGCTGGGGTAAGGGGTTGTGCGAAGTGAACATGGTAGGGAGGGCGCCTTGTGAATCGAAGGCGCTGATGTGGTGTGGTGTGTGATGCGCACTGTGTCGCCGCCAGCCCACACACCTCCCGCTCGAATGCCCACCTGGGACAATCGAAGGCGCTGATATGGTGTGGTGTGTGATGCGCACTGTGTCGCCGTCTGCCCACACACCTCCCGCTCGAATGCCCACCTGGGACAATCGAAGGCGCTGATGTGGTGTGGTGTGTGATGCGCACTGTGTCGCCGTCTGCCCACACACCTCCCGCTCGAATGCCCACCTGGGACAATCGGAGTCGGTGGCCGGACACAGGCCAGTCGGTCCCGGGGCCGTGCATGCACGTTCCCTGTGATCGCACGTAGCGATTACGACAATGTATGCAATGATGGAAACTGATCGGCAGAGACATGTATTGCAGTACCTCGCATGGCCTACGGTGCACATGTACGTGACACGGGAGCTGGACGGCGATACAGGTCAAAACTGTGACCTTGTGACAGGGCGTGGACTCCCGTCAGATGTGGTGCACATGAGCAGTTCCCTCGGGAAGACTTGGAACGTTAGCTAAACTGATTTTATCCACCTCGGGGGCAAATGTACATCCCCGCTGGCATTGAGGGGCCGGCGCAGCATGGAATGGTACGGCCAGTTCCTTTAGTTGTCAGTGGAGGATGGAGTTCGCGTGTCTGCGCTGTCCCAAGTGTGGACGATGCTATGAGTACTGTGACGTGTTATGATTTAGTGAGGGGTGCCGAGTATGTTCTAAAGAGTGCGTTCGGGTGTAGACGTGGACTCGCGTGTGATGGTGTGGTGTTGCTCGGTCTAGTTGCCCACTAGACCGAACACAGCGTTTGGTGCATGGGCATTAGCCGCCGACGTGAGTGTCATAGTGGCAAGTGTAGAGTCGGTCACGCTCCGCCTGCAATCTGACCCTCCTGACCAGAAGGGGAAACCCAGATTACTTGTACCTGTGGACCAGGCTTTTGCCCGAAGTTCCTGCCCCGGCCACAATGGGCCAAGACAATTTCCCCGTTTATGAGCCTTACGATTAGGTTTGACCGTAGACGCAATTCCGCTCCAGCTAAAATCCCAACGGCTCGAAAGCCTTTACATGAGCAAGCGTGAGTATTCCGTGAACTTTGCGGTGGCTTTATGCTGCCAAACTAACCGAAGTTTAAACGGAATTCACGTTGATGGCGCAGCGCGGCAAATACTTTTCATTTTATGTGCCAGTGCCGATAGGCATGTTGCCGAGGCTTGTCGCATTACGTCGAATTCATTTTGTTTTGCCAGGAACAGTGATGCTTTTGGTTCCAAATAGTCCTATCGGATTATCAGCTGCTATTTTCCTCAAGCTGGGGTTGCTACCTCATCAGTTATTCTGTTTGCCACGACATACACATTCTTAGCTTCTTGTATTAATGGATCGGACTCGGGGCGAATTTGTGCTGTCGTTTGCACTGTTGGCTGTAATATTTGCATATATAGAGGTAAAAGCAGCGAGAGGAGTATTGTTTAAGAATGTTGATATGCTGAGGCGTTCAAGAACAAGGAATAGAGAGTTGCGTCGCCAAATCCGAATGAGCAATGCCTTTGTATTACTGCTGGCCCAATTTCTGCTAACAAATTGTAGGCCAAGTGCAATAAGGGTGTGAATGCTGTCTCGTAGGATGCTGTGGTTCAAAGACGTTTTTAGGATGTGGGATGATGGTAGATGACTGGAAAACTTCCCAATGACGCAGCCCTCATTTATGAAGCTGGTGAATTTACTGCAAGGAAAGGTTGAGCCATGTCAAGATGCAATCAGAGAGCCCATTCCACTTGAACAGAGGATTGCGATGGCATCGCATAGTCTTGGAAGCAGTATGGAACATAAGGTCATTGCAAGCCAGTTTGGTTGCCGTAAGTTAGCGGTATGTATGGACGGTGAAATGGTTGAAAAGATTGGATCTTCCTGGATTTGTGGCATCCAGAACATCACCTCTCCAGATAATTATCCTGCCATTTTTCTTATTTGGAGGTTGGATGGTGCTGTTTTACAATGAACTACTCAGTGATAAAGTTATCAAGATTCGCTGAAAAGTACAAGCTGGTATTCTGATGTCGCATGTTTGAAGGCCGATGTCATCTCTATTCTATTGCCCAAACATTTTCCTCTCAACACCCAGGATTGCAAAGCACAAATCCAACCCTGTTAAAGCTAGATTAATTATTCAACATTTATGAAGTTTAGGCTAGGCTCAGATGGGCTTGATTTGATGATTCCATTGTTCAACTAATTTTCACAAATTATGTGATGTGAAGCTAATAATTATTCCAATGGTACAAAATCTGTAGAAATGGATATGGTGCCATACATGTTGCACATTTGGCAGCTTTGGTATTAGTTGACCTGTATCAAACTAAATTTGGAGCTTTTCCGGACTAGATACTTGTTTCAAAAATATGGCTGTGGTGGTGCGGATGTGGCCAGTTTAGGAAGGCGGCATGTTTTCACTTGAGAGTACAGCATATGTTCTGTGTCATTTTAGTGCTTCTTTTGTATGTTAATCCATGCAGTGTTTCCACTCGGCACCCACATAACATCTGTAACGGCAAGGAACACAATTTAAATTCATAAGCTTCTTATGCTATTCTGTTAATATAACTATCTGTTAGGCGTCATGAGCGGACATGATACCGGTGGCGCAGCTCTGGTAGTGGGTTTGTGAAGGAACATCACCAGAGTGGGCTTGCTATGGTTAATGCTATATTCTAGTTTCTAAAGAAATAACAAGTAATTTCCAATGGGCGAATTTAAACAATATTGAAACAAGCTCTCTTATGATGTGTAGTTCGATTTTTATCAAATCATTTCACCCTGTCACGTTGCCCTCAAAGTGAAATGGGAGCAATTGGCCACTCAACATCTTGTAATATAACGCGTCATACATCTTCTGTGTGATGCGCTGATAATTTCCAACGGTCTTAACTAAACGAAAATTGAACGTACTACATTTTGATATCATCTTGAATGACTTCCATGAACGTTGAACGCTGTCATTTTTGCACTGAATTCCAGGATTTGTCTCGAATCATCGCATTGTATTCCTTTAAATTGTGTATCAGATGTTCTACATTAGCGAATTAATTTCCAATGATCTCAAATGAACCAGCATAAAATCAACTGCCTTCTGATGTCATGCTCGACTACTTTTATAGATATCCAACCCTGCCATTTTAAAAAACTCAATTGCAGGATTTCTGTCCAGAATTATCACATTGTATTTATTCTTTAAATTGTATATCAGATGTTCTACATTAGCGAATTAATTTCCAATGGTCTCAAATAAACCGACATAAAATCAGCTGCCTTCTGATGCCATACTCGACTACTTTTATAGATATCTAACGCTGTAATTTTTCACCTTTTGACATGAAGCTTTCAGGCATTATTGAGGTTCTGGCATGCCTCGATGCACGTCAAACGCCGACAGTTGCTGCCCAGAAGATCCAAAGGCCGCCAAACGGCGAGACGACATAAATAAAGTTCCAGCCTTGGTCAATACCAAGCAACATTGGCTTTACCATGCTAACATTATGTAGGAGAAATTCACGGTTGTAGATGCATTGTTCCCATTCAACGCCCATTCCGTTCCGTAATGTTCTTAAACAGTATGTCTGCCTCAACTCCAATGATGGCGGAAATCATGCCAGGCGCATCGCCTATCGTTTCAAATATGAAAATCAGCCTGTGACATTGACGCTGGGGCCCATTAACGTTCAGGGAATTGTTCCGCGCCCCGCCATTCCATGAATGGCGGGTGGTCATGGCGGCGGGCCGCGAGCCGCGGGCGGCGGCGCCGGCGGCACACCGTCTATGGTGGATGATGATAAAGAAAATAGTTCCAGAAGACAATACGCAAAGTAACAATATGCGCAATATATCACTGTAAGTGGCAATGAAATTGACGTCTGAAGACAAGACGTCTATTCTTAGACTATTCTAGTCTAAGATGTCTATTCTTCGCGCGCACACCAGTGAGCATCCGGGCGCGCTTGTGACGGGCGCATATTTTAGCGTTCTTGAATAGCATCAGGAACATGCCAGTTTTCTTTCTTTACTGGAGATCCCCCGATGTCCGCATTAGCATTACGTCTGACGCCTAACGCAGCACCAGGGCCACAAGAGACTACAATTTGCGAAGTATGCCCAGTACTTCTTGACTTTCAACTGCTTAGGGACAACTTCAGCCATCAGTAGTGCCTTTACTGCACATCTGAAGCACAGTAGCTGCAAAATAGGTAGCAAATGGGCAAGTCAAAATGAAACTTTATCAGTGCACACATGTTCGTGGGGGGACAACACGTGTTCTTGTGCAAATGTAAAACCACTATGCATGCGCAAATCCTAATTTATCTGGACCCCATGCAAGGGCCCGAATGCAAAAGCTGCAGAAAACGTCGAGGCTCTCAGATAGTTACGGGTAACTTCAGCCATCAATTGCATCTTTGCAGCATATCGATATTCCAACCAAGTACAGAAGCCGCAAAATAAGCCACATGCCAAAATCAACACCATCCACAATGCAGCTTTGTGGGTGAACACAGCAAGTATGCTAATGAACAAAAGTAATTGGTGGGTACCTACATATAGGGGAGATTTAGGTGTATTGGACATGAAGTGATATTGGATGGCCACTTTACCCAAAGACAAAGCCTCGGGTGCCAGGGAACTAATTGATTTGGAATATAAACAATTGTATTGCTTATTTTTTCTTCTTTTTTCGTGCATGAGTCATGGCACTGGTCCTCAGGAATTATTTTTATAATTCGGTGTTCCATTTTTACAACAATGTTTGAAGCATCCATGAACTTGAAATTATGCACTGGACGCATTAAAGTCAGTCCTTCTACAAATTGTATTATTCTACTCATGATGAGTCAACTTGACAACATCTATTATTCTTCAGGTCAGTGTTAAAATAATGGGTTTCCATTAGGTATGAGATATCGAAAGCAGTACAGTAGGATGTGTAAGTTTGTCTTCAAATTAAATATTTTTTTGCATCCTTCAAGCCAAATTGTGAGCGAAGAGAGTACTATGGCAACACTTTTCCTTTTTATATACCTCATTAAAGAATACCCATTTTCTAGATAACTACAGAAGCATCTATACCATAAACTGGTTGCATTGCATAGCAGACCATATCATAAGTAATCCTTTTACCTGGAATTGCATTGCGAATGTTGTCCATGTATCACAATCTCTGAGCAGTATAAGAATGGCACTCATAAACGAGATAACGTTAGAAACGAGGCATCTAGAGCAATGCGGAAAAGGTACAGAAGTGTCCTTAAACAATGCTCAAATGTAGACCTTTTCAGGGCCTTGCCCATTGCACAAATCCTTGTATGTGCATTCACCTGGCTAGTGAGAGGAGTGCAGCCATGGCGGGAGGAGGCATTACGTCCCCTTTGGTGGAGGAAATCCTTTAACACGCGCACTGGAGGGGGGGGGGGCGAAATCCGCCCACCCCTCCTATTTTTTGTAAACAACTCCCGATTGTACGGGTCGACATACGCAATTTTTGCGTACCTGCTTAGAAATGTCCGGCGCGTCGTTTCAGGTAAGAATAACAAAAATCGGCTGAAAATGTTTTGAGCTTCGGGTCTTAAAAGTAAAAACATTTCGTAGCGCCAGACCACAAAAATCGGCGTCGATGCGCTTCCCGTATATTGGCAAAACGGAAGTGTTTTTTACAACACTAGCGACTTGTTTGATGTATATTGTTATGCTATATAGTTTCAAGGTCATATTAGGTCACCGAGGTCAAGTCAGATCAAGTTCATAACAGGTCAATGGAACTAAACTTGGTCAACTGGAATGTTGTCATAAATGCAAATGACTGTCATGCGATTGATGTAATTTTGCATGTTACTCCCTACTCATCCTGAAAACTACTGTTTGTGTCATTGTGTAACTTAGCGTTTCCATACTTCATTCATGTATTTCACTCCTTTCTTTGCGAAGCCGACTGCGCCGAGCCTTCCGACGGAACAGTCAGATAGGCGGCCCGGTTCCGGTAACTGGAACAGGTAACTGACCTGATAAAATGCGGTTATATAGGTGACCTGAGGTCAAATTCCGGGTCTAGCATCTGTATTGCATCATTGGTCATGCCCAAAACATCATTGATGCCCATTTCCGAACATTTAAACACAATCACAGCGATCCATAACAATGACAAGCCAAGCCACGCAAAACAAACACATTGTGACATGTGACCTCATTTTACCTTCACGATATTGACCTAAGGTCATGAAATTTGCACACAATAGAGTTCACTACCCTACCCATCTACCCTGGGGATTTCGTAACTCTAGCTTTAACAGGAACCGAGATATAGGTGGAGGGGTAATCTGCCCCCACCTCCTCCAGTGCGCGTAATTTTCAGAGGCCCTCCAGGGCGCGTGTTAAAATGTAATACGATGAATGAAAATGTAAAAATATTACCTAACTCTGGTGATAAAAAGGACTTTACCATCTTCCGGGAACTCTGGCTACAGGGCTGGCTCGGCGGGATGTGCCTGCGAGCAGCAATAATATGAGACCAATTGGCGATGGTGTCGGAAATTTGCCAGTAATCATTTTGCCTTGATGCAATAGCATAAGTTTCTGTCATGGACATGTAATAGTTTGAAGGTATTCCACTTCAACGTTCAAATACATTTGATCCGGCATTTGTTTGAATACAGCAGTGTATCAACGATGTCAGTAAAAACCCCAATAGTTCGGGAAACTTTAATTTGATTCACAAAGTATAATTGTGCTACCTCACTTGCATACAAAGAATTGAAATATTTTGATCAGGCTTCTCTGCCAATTGGCCAGGCTGAAACGATGTTGATTGTCTATCATCCACATAGGACGACATTGCAACTCATGATTAAAGGGAGCCAATGCCATCCAGCTACTAATGTTTTTTGGTGTGCTGAGGGGAGGACAGCATTGATTACCGACCACAATAATTGTTGTGATGGTACAGTACGTCTACCCTTCTGCCTAAAAACATGCAGTACTCCAGCATTTACCATCGCAATACCCTTTCCACTGAGCTTTGAACAAGAGCATTAACTCGGTAAAAGCTATATGATGTTTCATAGATGAGGAAGTTAGTGTAGTATATATGAGGCTAAATGCTGCAAAATATTGGTCAAATGCACGAAGATTTTGTGAGATGTCAATGGCGAGAATAAATTTATCAGTAGGCATACTATGCGATTCAACATCTGTAGATTTTGAGTGTTTCCACAAAAGTAAGGCTCGGTTAGGTTGTTTTTTTTTGTAGTACATGTTCGTTTTAGTACTTCTTCCAATTTAAACTTTTTGGCAATACATTATAGGACATGATCGGTGAGATTGAAGCAAAGAGTTTCGAACTAGGTGCGGAAATAGTTGCGACACTTCAGACAAGTGATATTCAGATAAGTTATCCGTTCTAAATATGATCGCCAGAAACTTTTTTCCCGCTAAATCCAGAATTCTGAATCATTAATTATTAAGCCCTACCTGGTTAACTTGATCACATGGCCCAGTTTTGACATTAGTTGTATAAAATGCATGAAGCTAATTTGCGTATGTCACAGGCCGATGCTTCTTTCCAAAATATGGTCCCAAAGTATGAACCATGGGCCATGATATAATGAATGCATATTTTCATGTAAGACTAGGGTGCATGTACTGCACCATGCATGGGCGGCGCCAAAGGGTGGGGAACGAGGGGAACGTGGGCGGCGCCAAAGGGTGGGGTACGAGGGGGCGTGGGCGGCGCCAAAGGGTGGGGGACGTGGGCGGCGCCAAAGGGTGGGGGACGAGGGGGACGTGTCCCCCATGCGTCGTGAGGCTTAACATTACGCCAATGGGCTTTGTATGGAAAGAATTGACCTCAAAACGAGTATTCACTCCCCGGGCGCCGCGACCGGTTAGGGCGTGGCCTTTAACCGGTGAAAGCACACGACCTTCTTCTGATTATTTGGTCCCCCGCAGTGGGGTTAGCCTCGTTGCTCGGCTGGCTAGAGAAATGGCGCTCTCTCGGGTTACCACAGCCTCACTCGTCCTTCCATCCATAAGCTCCCATTCCAATGCCCATCCCATCTCAACGTCCATGTCCTTCACCTGGCCCTGCAACACCAACTCTCCCCACTAAGAGCAGGTAGGACAACTTTCCCTGTCCTGCCCACCAGCTCCGTTTTATCGGGGTAGCCGCGCCCCCTCGGCCCGTCCCCCGGGGTTGACGGAGTCCTGGAGGTTGAGGTCCCCCGTCGCACGGTGCTAGTTGTGACGGGGGACCAACACGCCTCTTTGGTCTCGATATCCCGGAGGGGCGGGCGGGCCCGTAGGGCCCCATACGGGTCAAGTGGCCGGTCGCCTCGGGCCGGGGACCTGGGATTGTTCCCAGTGTCTGCCGGCCCGGCTGGCTGGGGTCAAGGGGTTGGCGGTGCTGGATCCCGGTCGGGGTGGTGAGTCTCTCTCTCCCGGCCGGGCGAAGGCGCCGCCTGCCCCGTATAGCTCCTCGGGCGCCTGTCGTCCTCCCGTCCGCGGGACCCAGGCGTCCCCCCAGTAGGGCCCCTACGTGATGGGGCGCCCGAGGAGTTGAAGCCAATACACTTCCATAGATTCTCCTGACACACAACTATACCCTCGCCCTAGTCTTGACTCGGACGATTCGTCGTTCCAGTCTTCCACATCCCAGTCCCGCGTCTCCGTGAGGCCAGTTTTAGACGCCCTTCTATGGATTCTCGTCCCGTCGGGGCGACGCGACCTGACAAGACACCTGAGCGTGAAACCGAAGTAGAGCCCGAGTTCGTCGACCCAACTGTCCTGATCCTGTCGAGTTCAGAGCTCAGACTGTCCGACCTCAGCCCTTTCCAACGGTGTGAGTGCACCGAGCGATTCGGTACAGTGGTACGGTGCGACAAATTGGGTGATGGTGGCATCGAAGCTGAATTTTCGGATCCGGAGGAAGCTAGGCGGGCGTTAAAAGCCACACTCTTTACGTTTACGTACACCATCGATGGTAGACGCGTACAAAGGACAGTGCCCCTAAATGTGAAAACTCACCACTCTCAAAACTGCTCCAGAGGTGTCATCACTTGCCATGACCTACAAGGTGTGACATGTGAAGAAATTGTGCGCGGTCTTGCGGCGTCCGGTGTCCTGGAGGCTAGAAGACTGAAAACGAAAAGCGACGGTGTTTCACACGACACAGACAACATTGTACTTACCTTTAACCCCCAAACACAGCCTACCCATGTGAGAATCGGGCATGTTAGGGTCAGGGTCCGCGTTTATCGACCAATCCCGATGAGATGCTTCGCCTGTCACAGGTACGGACACACCAGCCGCCACTGTCGATCAAAGCCGAGATGTCTGCGATGTGCCTCCTTGGAGCATTCTGTGGACGCTTGCACATCGGAAACCTTATGCTGTCCAAACTGCAAGGGCGATCATTCTGCTCGTGACCGAGTCTGCCCGGTTTTCAAACGGGAGCAGAGTATCATAAGATTGAAGTGTGACAGGGGCGTGTCATTCCGAGAAGCTCGGGAAATGGCCAATGCGGCCACTACACCTCGCTCTTATGCGGCCGTGGTGGCCAGCTCCACCCATGCCCTTCAACCCGAGTCATCCCAGGAGCGAACAGACATGCCACCTACTACACCTGCACCACGGAGCTGTGATCCTCCTGGAAACGATGCTCTGGATAAGATGACAGCCCGCCAATTGATAGGCCTGCTAAAGGAATGTGGTCTGGCAATAATCCAGGTAACCTCAGACGATGAAATCCCGGCGGCAGTAACTGGAGTTGCAGCCGACTACGTCTTACCGTCTTGTCCTGCTGTAGTGCAGACAGAAACTTCATTCAGTTTCCCAAAACAACGTCGTCCTGAGCAGCGCACGATCGCCTGCCAAACTGACCCTACCGCAACTCCGGTGACTGAACCGATCATGGTGGCATCCACTCAAACACCTCTTGCAGAATTCCCTAATTTACCACCCCCATCGACTTTTTTACCTTTCCGATCGACCAGCTCATTGCCGTCACTGAGAATTTATGTGCGAAGTGGAGCTCCGGACCTGACAGCGCGAGGTCGAGCAGAAAGATCTACAAGTGTGGCATCAAACATTGGTGGGAAAGGCGCAATGGGAAAATGTTCCATGGCTGCGAGGCTCGGCATGCGAGAACGCTCACCGTCGGTACCGCGCGCACCACTTGGCCCCTCTGGAGAAATAATGGGTCCACCTCCACCTGTCCCATTCACAGACCAGCCACTTACACCACCTACCAGCCGAAAGCGGATGCCTATTTCGCCACCGACCGAAGCGAGTCCCAGGTCCCGTCCCCGCGCTGAGTCGCCCGTGAAGAGGCACCCACCTGTAAGCCGAGACGTGTGGGATAGACGACCGTCCTGACCGTAACATCTGTGAAGGCTCCATACCATATCTCTAAACGGCTGACTGCGAAGAAGTGTTTTAACTGAGACAGTATGCGGGGAATTACACCTCAGCATGACACTGTTTTGCCACGATTTTACTACTGGTTTTATCAATAAACTTGTTATGGGCGCTATATGACCATTGCAGTCGATGCGCCCTTTAAACCCAAATAACTAACTAACTAACTGATTATTTGGCTATCAGCTCGTGAAAAGCAATAACGGATTTAAGTTTTCGTAAGGGGGTGCCTTTGCGCCCGGAGGGCCGCCTTCGGGTAAAAAAAGATTGTTGAGCGGCAGGAGGGGAGAGGGGAGTGCACACGATCATCGCACAGGGGCACCTTTCCCACTTGGAGGAGCGCATTTGACTGAACAGTTCGTTCAGTGGGATGGAGGAGGAAGGATGCCCTTTTCGCCTGGAGGGGCGCACTATCTTCGTCGCGGGCGCCGTTGGGGGCGTTAGGTGGGAAGAGCGGTCGGTAGGTCGCCCATTCACCCTCCTTCTAAATCCGTTCGTCATGGAGAGTAAACCTTTACGACGGTGATTGCCTGGCGAGTAAAGGATACTTCATCCGCCAGAAATTGGTTCTAACGTTTTCAGTGATCCAGTTATTTCGTGAGCATATTGGTGGAAAATGAGGAGCTTTGGAACGTGCAGGGAGAATGCTTGTACGTATCTCCAGTCGGTGGATTTCTTTCAACCCTTGCTTTTGCAACTATTTCGGTGCTCCACCTTTGGTATGTTGATGGATTTTATGGAAAGTTTGATAACCAGGGGTGTCACTTTGTATGTGCTAAAGGGCGACTGCCCCCCCCCCCCCCTCAATCATTGATTTAGCCCCAATCATCGATTTGCCCCCCCCCCCTCGCAATCGGGCAGAAGCTTAACCATTAGGCCTATGAGCGTACACTGGATGCAAATGGTTTTCGGGGCAGCTTTGGCCATCAAAAAGGTCATTTGCCCCCCCCAACCAACTTCATAAAGTGTCACCCATGTTGTTAGCATATGTCGTTCTTCAACGATTCCAGGTCGCCAACACATTGTGTGTAATATCTGTGGAACTATGACCACTTCCAATCGTCGTGGTTTGCTGGTCGTTCATCGTGTCGGCGCGAGGCGAACGAGCTTTGTTTTTGTGACGCAAGGCTTGTATGGGATGTCCCGCCCGACGATGGTGCGTGGTGCGTTCGATCTGTCAGCCCGAAGTCCCCGGCGACATCTTCAGCGCGTGCACGGGCACGTGACGAGGTGCTGACCAATCCGGCAGCGTGCAGATAATATATCTACTTGCTTTTGCACCCGTCACTCAACTGTTGCTGCAAGATCAGCTCCATTGCAATCGGACCATGTGCGCCATGACGTCACAATGTGTCTGGCTTTGGAATTAGTCGCATCATTTCTGCCTAACTGCGCATGTGCTACACACACTCTAAATACAAAGTTTGTATGCTATATTTTCGCATTTCTTTATAGACTACTTGGCATGCAGGGTTTTTCTCGGCAAGCTGCTCGGATATGGTATATCACACCTGTCGAAGGAAAATGCTAAGGTTCGCTCACGGGTATACTCGGGGGACAAAAGAAGTGTTAGAGGGCAACTACATGGCGAATGGGAATGTGAAGGGCATTGCCATTCACAGGGAAGTGCAGAGCAACTCATAGGCAAATGGTAATGCGAAGAGCCTCTCGCTGTCAAAGGGTAAATCATGGGGCATACTCGCAGGGAAATGGAAATTTCACCTGACTTGCTCGCTGATAAAAGGCTCATCAATAGGTGGTATCAGCTGACAGAGTTCGTCCTTAGGGTTGCACGTTATCCGCTGATAACGCGGATAACGCACGTTGATGATAGATCCAATGATAACGTCGTGAATGAACCGATTTCGTGGTTTATTCACGAGAAGAGTGACAGGGGGGGGGGGGAAGTTACCATCCTGACCGTTGAATCTTGATAGTAAACACGACTGTAGGCCGCGCACCAGACAGACGCGGGTTTACTGGATAGCCACGAGTAAAAAAAAACTATGTGCGCGTATATAGGCAGCCGCACCGTCATTCCACCCGCAAGCGCGTTCTGCATCGGCGTCCGCTATCGCTTCAGATACGGTGAACGGCATCGCAGCAGTGGCGGATCAGAGCCGAGGCGTGGTGCCCGGCGGCGCCGTGGATCCCGCACTGCAGACACGGCCGTCAGCCGCCCTCGGCATCATACTGGGCGTCAACAGACAAGGTCAGAGCCGGCCGCAAGGTCAGAGGTCATCGGGCCGGCGGTGTGATTGGCGGGCGGCTCGCGTATGAGCGGCAAGCCGCGCTTCTGCGGCTCTCCGCCTCTGCAGCGAGGATACGAGGGGCTCACTTGGCTACCTGATTTCAACTCTCACTCCTGCTGTCGATGCCTCTAGTATGTTAGATTGCCTTTTCACGCAGGATCGACCACCATGCAATGGGGCAAGTCGGTGACCTATTTTCGTGCAATATCGTGTCGGGAGGTCAGGTGGCCCACTGCCCGCGTCAAGCAAGGAATGACAGCTTGCACAGACATAGCACCATCACACGATAAGTAGCAAGCACACTGTCAAAAGACATACGCTATAGCAGCCAGGAATGCATGCTTGCAATGAACGGGCTTAACTGTAGGGTCCCCCAATGACAACGCGCACAAATAATATAAGACGATTCACAATGGTTTGGTGTAATGCAAGGAATACTTTCGATTAAATATATTTTGTAGTCAGCGATGTTGCTAGGGCGCACTTCTATATTAATGCCCCCCACCCCACCCCCGGAGCAGCCGTGCGACTGGTGAAATACGTCATAGCTAACTGATGCGGAAAAGAAACGTTCAAAGTTTTTCGTCATGTTCATCTATGTAACAGATAAATATTGGCTGCATTCATGCTTCATTTCCATCGCTTCGTCATGTGCCAGGAACATGTACATGGCTTAGTGAATGTTTAATTTGTAGACCTACAAACTATGTCGAACTGGACATGTTCTTAGCTGTGTGAATAAAGAGCAGTGGAAGGAAATATTTAGACAGCATAATGAAGATATTTATATACATATGGACGCTTAAGCCCTTAAGCCCAAATAATCAATCAAACAAAGCATGTATTACGTTGCAAGTCAATACACATTATCCATCAAAATTTCTCAACTTAACACGTTTCCAAAACGTCCTGTCTTTTGAGCGTTTCGTTAGTTTCGTTGAAAACAAAAGTGACAATGCATTGGGTACGGCAAGCGCACTCCACCGTAAATCTGACATTCCAGTCCAGCACCCTTTTCGGGAGCCGTGCTCCTTGTTTTTCTCCTATTTACGAATAGATGGACAGCGCAGATGCAATGACGCAATATAAAAAAAGCAAGCGTTTTCAATAAGCCAGCTAATCCATGAGATTTCACAGGAAGGCCCATGGGTGGAGAATGTGGTTTTACAGATATTGCAGCTGCAATACCCACTCTTCCAGCTGCAATATCAACTTCGGTCCAAAATGTGTTGCTTAGGCTGATTCGCAATGCAAATTTTCTATCTCAGCATTACCAATTTCACAACGTGCAACAACAGCTGTCCAGTATTCCTCCACTCACGAGAGGGATAATGAATGGCCTGGGACTTTGGGGAACCCTCTTACAGGGTTTCGATGTTGGGAGGCTGCGTCAACTGTCATTTTTGCTATTAAGTAGTTAACACTCATTAAGTAATTAATCATCATTGTGACCGTTTGCGTCAATGGGAATTGTCAGCCGACTAGACGCGATGTAAATTAGCGGTTTTGTTAAGCTTCACAAGTTTGGTGCTTACCGTTGTGTGTATTTTTAGGTCAAAAGGTCCTGTTTTTTCTTCCTTGATTTGTCCGCTTCTGTGTAACATTTGGCATTTTGATGTGCTGCTGTTTTCCTTTTGCTATTGCTTGGAACAAATATTTCGATATCTTAGCTACGTTCGATTTCTGTGAGAAATGGTGCAATGCTGTGTTCATTCGTGTATCGTTTTTCGCCTTAGCATCACAACAAGAGAAGAGAACAAGATAACAAATACATCTGGGAGAGGTATTAACAGACGGGGACCTTACAGCGTAAATCAAGCTGAAAGAATGAATTGATGTGTCTCCACGCAAACCATGCCCCTGAGACTCGGTGCGGACTCCCCAGACTGAGCAAACCATGCCCCTGAGACTCAGTACAGACCCCCAGACTACAAACCATGCCCCTGAACTGACTCCCAGACTGAGCAAACCAAGCCCCTGAGACTCGGTGCAGACTCAACTACAAACCATGCCCCTGAGACTCGGTGCGGACTCCCCAGACTGAGCAAACCATGCCCCTGAGACTCAGTGCAGACTCCCCAGACTGAGCAAACCATGCCCCTGAGACTCAGTGCAGACTCCCCAGACTGAGCAAAGTGGCGAGGTGGCACCATCGGCGGTGTTCCTCCGCTCAAACCATGCCCCTGAGACTCAGTGCGGACTCCCCAGACTGAGCGAAGTGGCGAGGTGGCACCATCGGCAAACCATGCCCCTGAGACTCGGTGCAGACTCCCCAGACTGAGCGAAGTGGCGAGGTGGCACCATCGGCGGTGTTCCTCCGCTCAATGTCGCCATTTCAAGCAGGCTGAAAAAGCGAGCCGGGGAGGTAGCCAGAGCCCATTATACAGACTCGGCCGACTGTGCGAAGTGGCGAGGTGGCACCATCGGCGGTGTTCCTCCGCTCAATGTCGCCATTTCCAGCAGGCCGAGAAAGCCAGCCGGGAGACAGCCGGGGCCCATTACCGGCCCAGAAGACAAACGGGCCCGGCGCCGACTGCTGCCACTCTGTGGCGCCATTACGTCGAGTGGCGCCATTACGCTACGCTCTGGCATGCTCCACCAGCGATTGCATTAACTTCACAGACCGGACGGCATTCGCACCAGCTACTGAGTCAGGTGCCGGTCGGACGACGTTGGCACCAGCTACTGAGTCAGGTGCCGGTCGGACGACGTTGGCACCAGCTACGGAGCTCGGTGTGGGTCGGACGACGTTGGCACCAGCTACTGAGTCCGGTGTCGGTCGGACGACGTTGGCACCAGCTACTGAGTCAGGTGCCGGTCGGACAACGTTGGCACCAGCTACGGAGCTCGGTGTGGGTCGGACGACGTTGGCACCAGCTACTGAGTCCGGTGCCGGTCGGACGACGTTGGCACCAGCTACTGAGTCAGGTGCCGGTCGGACGACGTTGGCACCAGCTACTGAGTCCGGTGCCGGTCGGACGACGTTGGCACCAGCTACTGAGTCAGGTGCCGGTCGGACGACGTTGGCACCAGCTACTGAGTCCGGTGCCGGTCGGACGACGTTGGCACCAGTCACGGAGTCCGGTGTGGGTCTGACGCCGTTGGCACCAGCCACGGAGTCCGGTGTGGGTCTGACGCCGTTGGCACCAGCCACGGAGTCTGGTGACGGTCGGGCGCCGGCAATTTGGCAACAATGGCGCTGCATTACGTGTATTTATTCACTGACATGTACCATGCATGAACGATATGTGATAAAGGTATGTACTCTGGGGCGAGTGGTCTAAGGGTAAGATGCTCGTCTCACAATCGAAAGGTTGTGGGTTCGAGTCTCACCTGTCGCTACCTTCGTCCGCGACCAATCGGCGTGAGAGATTGGCGACGCTACATGACTCAACGGTCGACGTGTCGTAAAACCAATAACCAACCAACAGGTATGTACTCTGTATGTGCAACATGCATGCAGCGTATATCGCAGTCAGGTGCAAACATGGTAGTTGTTTGTGGAGGAACAATGCTTTGGAACTTGTCCGAGACAGTCGACAACACTTCGATTGCTGATAACCAGAAAAATCTTCGCTAGGTCCGTGAGTGATGACGAAGCTATTCCTTGATTATTTCCGTGCAGTTACAATGTTCTCGCTCACGCTCATTGGTCCATTTCGCCCACTCGCTCATTGGTTCATTTCGCCCACTCGCTCATTTTTCCATTTCGCTGACGCTCATTGGTTCATTTCACTCACTCGCTCATCGGTCCATTTCACTCACTCGCTCATTTCGTTTGCCCATTTCGCAGATAGTTCAGCACATACATGCAACTATTCTCCCTTCTTGCACACATGAATATAGGCATTGAGGGCACATTTATAGCATGGAGAACCCAGTACTGAAAAGTCAGGGTGCAACATAGAAATGAACACACATTTCCACCGCGGTTCACAGACATCAGATTTCAACGCAATCATTGTTATATTTTTGCACACCATGGTGTGCCCACTTCAGCACACCATCAAGCTGATACGTTGACAATGACCTGCTCCATTGTCTCACCCTGGCACGTTCCACCCTGAGCACGTCGATTTGGCTCAGTCTGAACATTTCGTCTGGCAGCTTCATCCTCCCGGCGCAGTGTGGTCGGCAGCTGTTTGGAGCCGCCCTGCTGCTTGGAGCCGCCCTGCTGTTTGGAGCCGCCCTGCTGTTTGGAGCCGCTCTGCGGTTTGGAGCCGCTCTGAGTGAGGAAGCCCAGCGCTGTTCTCAGCACGTCGCTCAAATATGTGTTCGCCACACAAGCGCAGAGCAAATGAGATCGTCGTGTTTACGAACCCAGCACGAGACGCCGGCTGGCGCTGGGCGGGACGCCAGCTGCGGCTCGAATTACGACCAAGCAGTCGCTCCACAAGCACGTCCGGACATTGGCACTGAGTTCCGCCCAATACGTCGGTGGCGATTCAGCCCCGCGCAGTGTTCGCTATGATGGTTTTGATGCACAATTCGGCGCATTCATTATTCACCACGGCTCAGCAAGTACAGCTGCACCATTCCGTTGATCGTGGCTAGGATGAGCTCATGGATGCCCGGTGGTTATGGGTGTTACGACACGTCGAACATTGGGTCGCACAGCTTTGCCAATGCTTCACGCCGATTGGCCGCGGGCGCAGGGTAGCGACAAATGAGACTCGAACCCACAGCCTTTCCATTGTGAGGCGGATAACATACCCATAGACTACTCGCCCTCTCTTGGAAACCCTGTTCACGATTTGCGCTTCTCGCTTCGTTTTCGGTCGAGTTAAATTTAACGTTCCGCACCGGCCGGTGAAGCTGATGGGTTTTGTGAGCCAGATAATTGGGATAAAGAAAGTGCCTGACCACTTCTTTTTTTTCCAGATACTGGATGTTTTATACGAGACATTAAAGCTTATAGATAGCGAAGTGGCCATCGTCTTGAAGACCCCTCTTGGGTTCGCCACTGAGGTTTCAACGCCTTTTCACTTAGCGATGTGTTTTCTTTTTTTATACAGCCCGTGTCGTATCCTCGCAAAAATACTCATGTTCATGCGTTAGTATCTTACTGATGCCATCTTAGTACACATCGCATCTGAGTTTCATAGGCTTTGGACCATAGTTTAGAATATGCCGACACCATTTGTTGCAACACATGGTAGTGATATTCTTTCCCTGGAATAGCAGCGATCTAGTTGACGATTAAATGATCGCTCCATTGCCAATCTTTGTATTATCGTTTGGAAGTTTTTCCGTGCAGTCATTTTCTGTGATCGCGCGAGTACAGTTGCATGCATGGTAGCGAATTGTTCACTATGAAAATGTGTAAGTGTGCAAACGTATATGATTCAGCAATGTCAAACAGTTTCAAGAACCACCCTAATCTTTGGCGACGATCCATGTCATTCTTATACTACGCAAGGTACGTTGAGTTGAGTTCCTGCCATTTACAATGCTACCCCCAATTTCCACTCCTAAATTTAGAAAACACACTGGCCAAAGAATAATGGCAAAATATAACGAACTAAATATGAGCAATATGTCGCTGCGCCAACAGGATCGTCGGGTGCACGCTGCACCTCCCCCAATGGATTTGTTTTTGCCTAGTAAAAGGTTGATTCTGTTGAATCAAATGTCAGCGGCACACGACCGCTTCATACCATAATGTGGGCGTATGTTCCAGTTCACCGCGGCACCTTGCATCATTGGCGTGAAGACCCCCCCCCCCCCCCCCCCAGAGAACGATGAATCATTTAATTGAAGTGGCTGCTAACGACGAACATTCACCCACGGCGACCGTTGGCCGCAACGAATGGCTAAGTTAGGTATCCTGGGTTTCAGGTCAGCTCTTTGACTTTGCTTTTTAACCCCATATAAATAATATTAGTTTATGCACCATTTAGCTCCCCCTTCCCAAATACCCTGTGGTGGGAAAGTTCGTTCTCGTAAGCATTCCAAGTATGGTAATGACGCACTTACTCAGTGGTAAATCCGTATCTGCCTTCGAGCGCAAAAACAGAGTAAAGGCTTGGTCATTAAAGACGATAAATAGGGGCGAGCAAGCAACACAAGTGTATTAGGAGCCAGACACGACCAGCAATGTCTTCTCTTCATTGAACTTCACGTTCATTTGTTTTCTCCCGGCCGGATAAATTGCGACTGGATGTTTTTCTCTCGGTGTTAACACCACACGTTTTATATCTGTCCGCAGTAGGACAGAGCTTTTCTCAACGTTCGACCATTCGTGGAGGTAATGGGGAAAAATCAGAAATAATGTAATGCGAAATAATGCGAAATAATGTACGGGCAACATGTTGACAATGGATAATAATGTAGACACTAAACGTGGTCCACAGATGCAGACTATGAATGCCACTTGGCCACGCGTAATCCTGCTTCAAAATCCATCTCTGCATCAGTTAGTTCCCAATCATCCTCGTTCTGTCACCCAAATCGTCCAAATTCACCAAAACGTTGATTACCAATCTCCCTACACGCCAAATTAGGTGGGTCACTAATGCGTACGCGGTACCAAGGGCGATACCAAGGGCGGTACCAAGGCTGTGCCTGTATGCGCCGTTGCTCGGAGTAGGACTGTCAGAAGCGCAAAAAATACGTTCAATATTCTGCACTTTCCACCACATCGCGACCACCGCTGGGTCACAAACATCCGATTAGGTGGCTGCCTTGCTCTTGTAAACAGGTCGCATGATCAGAATTGTTGCGAATCGACCGGAACGGAAAATTTCGTTTCCGACTAACCTGCTCATGTAAACGGGGTAAATGTATGGTTGACGCATAGGTAGAGAGGAGCTCCAACGTCTTCTTGTGTGGCTGCAATACCAATGTTTCACCAATATGCACCTATTTACGTACTTTGCAGCATTCTCGTTCTCTCATCTCTCTTCGGTCTCCTTTCTCTCTCTCTCTCTCTCTCTCCCCGCTCTTTCTCGCTCTTTCTCGCTCTTTCGCTCTCTCGCTCTCGTAGACTGGTAGTCTCGTTCTCGTCCAACATTGAGGGGGAGCAGAGCTAGCCCCTCTGCCCACAGTCCGGGTTACCGCGCCCTTGTTTATAGCTTATATCTCATAGCTTATAACTCGTAACTTATAACTTCCCTGATAATTGAGATCAGTTACCAATTACAAACGTTGCCTAGAAGAATCAGCAGGGCTGTGTCTCGGCCCAGGACTGAATAGACGCAGTTGGCCAGCAAGGCTGCATATTTATATGCGGTGCGTCGGCATCATTGACCTAAACGATCAACAAGTCGTTTGGAACAATACAGGTAATGTCCGACAACACATGCAGGATAACGCAGGTTTCACAGAACAGAATATCGGCAGTAGTCAGGACAAATGGCAGACTTCTCGGTTAGTGTAGTGACTGGCGGAAAAAAAGCACCAGCCTGAGTTATTCACCATCCACATTCCTTAGAACCCATTACACGGTCTGAAAAAAAACTTTACCCCGTCCTTCATCCGCCTACGATCCATACAACTCCGAAGAGGTTATATATAACCTGGCATCGACTGGGATCATGACCAAGCGTCCCCATCTATCTCAACAATCAGTTGATGGATCGAGCGAACCGAGACTTCTGTCCTGCGCCATGCGCGTTCAGGGTATACTACTTTTGACATTGGAGTTCATGGGAAACTTCACAGGTCAGATTACGTGATGAAATCAATAATTGTCCGACAACAGCAGCTCGCCAATTTATCTCAATAAACCTTCGACCGGTGGGTTCGATTTTTCGGCAATGTGCGATCCATAATCTTGCTAGTCTCATTAGTACAAACGCTTGCCTTTGGGGGTGGCGATTGGCATCACAGCTTGGTAAATTTAAAAGATTCGAGGATTTTGCAGAGGTTGCAAATTCTTGCCTAAGTCCGACCAAGATAAATCATTTATTATCGAGTAGTATAATTAGTACAAAGTTTGACCTACAAGTGCGCAATTTATGAAATATAACATCAAAATGTAGCATGCATGCTTGACCGATGGTGATCTGGGTAGGAGGTCGTGGGCACCTGCACTTGACCCTGCTAGCATATGGACTTCATCTGGCTGAATTATGTAAAATACAATATTCAGAAACAGTATTCATAGTTAGGTAGTTATTGCAGACCGATGACTATCTGACCTATGCTGACCTAGTGAAGGTCACGTATTCATTGACCTGATGTCTGCGTACTGCGTTAGAATGTATTACTAAACGGTGCTGGGAAAGGAATTTTTATTTCGAGTTCACAAAAAGTGCGGTAATGCTTTTACTGCACTCGACCTTTGGTCTCGTGCACTGTTTTTTATATGTAGAATTCGACTTCAAAATTACTTTCCCGGCACCGTTCAGTAATACATCAAGCTAACATGAACTGCGTGAGTTTTTATTGGGAGCGAATAACCGCGTGACGAAAAATATGTGATAACACTGTTAGTAAGCAAATTGTTCCTGAGATTGTGAAGGATTTGTGACTGAAAACTGCTGATTATGAAGCAGTATGACACTTGTTGGTTCGGTACAGCTTTTTGTAACGTCTCCTTACCTTTCTGTAGAATCCCCTTAGTCTTTAACCGCTCTCACTACACTTGGGCAGTTTAGAACAATGATGGACATTTTCAGCGGTGTCGGTTTCCATATTTGAAGAACCGTACAGTGCTTCACTGATGGTCCATCGATCCATCGTCATGCTATTGTAATATTGTCGATGAATGGGACAATTTGGATGGGTGTAGAAGACCGTGCTATGTAGTGTTGCATTTCACCTTCAAATGTTGCTTTATAAGTACCCAACGTTTCGGTGTGACACCTCTCTGAAGGGCAAATAGAAGATCGAAGTAGACAGTCAGGTCACAATTCTAGCAGCCCGCACACTCAGGATTACGAACTGAATATCTACTTTGATCGCCTATTTCCTCGCAAGAAAAATGCATGATTTACCAAGCGGTGCACATTTATTCAAGCGATACATATTATCAAGTAACATTGAAGTCTTGCATGTAATACGACATATAACGGCCATCCCACGTTCATTGTTGCATTATTGCATGTAAAAATAACATTCGTTATTGCCTTGAATGATAACTAATTGTATTCTACCCGTTGTATGACATCGGAGCGGATCCGATGTCTCCCTCCATATATGTGTGAATTATCGTACCACGTCCTGTTGTTCGTTGTTTGTTCTATTGCCATCGTGATTCAGTGCATTATTCAATGCAAGGCATTGACCTTTTCCTAGTAATTGATGTTGGTGCATGAGATAAAAGTTCTACAACACTGTAGTGGTGTAATGCAGTGCACTGGCGACAGCACCTGCTGTTTACCAGGAGACACAACCGGGTAGGGTACAAAAGTACTACATCACTGTAGTGGTGTAATGCAGTGCACTGGCGACAGCACCTGCTGTTTACCAGGAGACACAACCGGGTAGGGTACAAAAGTACTACATCACTGTAGTGGTGTAATGCAGTGCACTGGCGACAGCACCTGCTGTTTACCAGGAGACACAACCGGGTAGGGTACAAAAGCATAGGAAGTTGTTCAATGAACACACATACAAGGACTGCTTATGTATCCGTGCCATCTGAGCTGGTGAACGATCCCGGTTCGTGCAAATTAGTTGATCATTGCTCCCAACAGTTCTCAAAAGTGTGGCATTGAAGCCAGTTCAGTTTTGGCCCGATATAATTCCGGAATGTCGGTCGCACTGAACTTCACACGATCGACTTGGTGTGGGCAGAACACTCTAGAATGGCCTTGGTCCTGCAACGTGTAACGTGACCTTGGTCCTGTAATCCACTGGCCCCATGGGGCATTACTTGTGTTGCCCGTGTTGCAAGCCAAAAATACAAATATGACATGAAATGCTGCTCAATCTTCAAATAATTCAGTGGTTTCACACCAAGAATGACGGATGGCCCGGTTACAATTCGTGCTGAAACAATATAAATTAAAAGCCTCTGAACATAAGTTGGATGATATGAACTATTTTAGCTGCACATAAATCTGAATATCTCGCTTGCCATACAGTGCACAACATATATCGTAATATAATACTATATGACATACAACCTTTGACGTGCGTCCAACAATTTAGGATTCCAAATTAAACAGGAATAATTTTTCAAGAAATTAACCGATGTGTCAATCAATATGAATTAAGCAAGCAAAAGTAAAAGTTGGAACTACTATCATTATTTTAGGATACGGGAATGTTTCATTGACATCATAAACTTCTCCTCCTCTTTCGCTGCACCCTTTACAGCAGGACTCTTTTCAGCCTTCCCAGCTCATCCTGTGTTGCCGAAGTTCGAAATCCATAGCGATCAATTGTTTCTCGTCGACAGGAATCCAGTGATAGCCTGCTCACTGAACTACTAATGTTGTACGTCCGGCTGAGGCATGCAAGGCAGGAACAGCATAGACCCGTGTCTTTCACGTCATGGTCGCAGGGTAAATGGTCGCGTGACGACCGCAAACGCGAATTCCTGTCTTTGAACACTGGCCAACCTGGTAGACTGTCACGTAAAGCCTGACTGTGAAGCGGCATGGGCGCAGTATTCCCTGCCAATAATTGCTGTGAAGCGGCACAGCCTATGTTCCTAGTGACCAGCCACAGTAAAGATACACTTGAAACGGCAGACTCTATCCGCTCGAAAGCTTCCAAACGTTCCGAAAACTGACTTCAAAGAGCCCTTGTGAAAATCTTGAAGCATCGGGGGGGGGGAGTGACGCAACATCCAAAATGAATGAAGTGTTGGGAAGAAGACAAAATTCACCTGTGCATAAAAATAAGATCCACGGTGTTAAAAACATGCAATTTAATGATTTCGGGAAGCTTTGCCGAGCACTACATTGTGCACCGAAGGAACAATACCTCTGGGTACATTTCCATCCAATATTTACCTCCCATTTATTATCCTCACTCGCCCAACCTTTTGTTTCACTTTTTCCCTTTCATTTCCCCCTTTGTTGGCCTGCGGTATCTAGCGTGACACTATATCCTGCTGGGACTCCCTGCAGACCGTGAGCCGTCCACGGTTAACCGTCAGCTGATGTCCGCAGGGTCAGGGTCGGCAGGGGCCGTCTACGGCTGGCCGTCAGCTGATGTCCGCGCTGTCCGCAGGGTCAGGGTCGGCAGGGGCCGTCTACGGTTGGCCGTCAGCTGATGTCCGCGCTATCCACAGGGTCAGGGTCGGCAGGAGCCGTCGACGGTTGACCGTCAGCTGATGTCCGCGCTGTCCGCAGGGGGGTCGCAGGGCCGTTCTACGGTTGCCGTCAGCTGATGTCCACGCTGTCCACAGAGTCTGGGTTGGCAGGGGCCGTCTACGGTTGGCCGTCAGCTGATGTCCACGCTATCCACAGGATCAGGGTCGGCAGGGGCCGTCTACGGTTGGCCGTCAGCTGATGTCCGCGCTGTCCACAGGGTCAGGGTCGGCAGGGCCGTCTACGGTTGGCTGCCAGCTGATGTCCACGCTGTCCACAGAGTCGGGGTTGGCAGGGGCCGTCTACGGTTGGCCGTCAGCTGATGTCCACGCTATCCACAGGATGAGGGTCGGCAGGAGCCGTCTACGGTTGGCCGTCAGCTGATGTCCACGCTGTCCACAAGGTCAGGGTCGGCAGGGGCCGGGCTGCTGAGCCGTCTACGGTTGGCCGACAGCTGATGTCCGCGCTGTCCCCAGGGTCAGGGTCGGCAGGGGCCGTCTGCGGTTGGCCGTCAGCTGATGTCCGCGCTGTCCACAGTGTCAGGGTCGGCGGGGGCCGGGCTGCTGGCGCCGCCGAGCCAGCCTGCAGTGTCGCCGCTGCCCGTGGTGGAGTGTCGTCCACCGCTCCGTCAGACGGTGAGTACACTGACCTGACCCAGCAGTGACACCATTGGCCCAGCAGTGACACCATTGGTCCAGCAGTAACAGTGTTGCTTGTGGTGGGAAGCTGAGCCGGCAATGATCGTAATAGTCTATCGGTCGCGTCAGCTTCCATCAGACTAGTGCCACCGGCCCGAGGGCCGTCGGCGGTTTGCTCGGATCCTAGCCGTAGGATCGCCCAGGGTTCAGTTGGATCCTAATCTTGAGACTGCCCGCGGTGTGGTCCGATCTCAGCTACACCGACCATACCGATATCCTAACTAACCATATGCCCGCCCATGGGTTTGGTGATATCATCCATAGCTCCGCCTGCTCCTGATGTCCGATGTCCAACAGCCACCCAGCCGCTTTAGGGCCTATTGTAAAACACTTGCTCACCAGGTCACCTGCTCGCCATGCTCAGATTTACCTGGTGGGCGTGGTGCTAACCACAGCCTGTGTCAAGCGACTGCCGGTGGGCGTGGTGCGAACCACCGTCTGTGTAAAGTGACGTCGCTCACGTGACATCGGCCATTGCCCGGTCGCAGCGGCTGTCGAGGGTCGGACCCTGAGCGTTTCGTAGGTATATCTGCCGCGGCTGGCGCGCCGCGTTTCAAAGGCGCAGGCCGACCGCGACCGCCTCCCATGGGAAGTGCGAACGACAGCGCCGCTGCTGCGATTGGCGCCGGCGTTGTCCGACCGAGGTTCTGTCTGTGGTGGTGGGATGGGGGATGGACAACCCCCATTGGTCATTGGTGTACACCATTGGTCTGTGATAGTGGTGGTGGCGATCGAGGTTTTGTGTGTAGAGGTGGTTTGGGATGACGTGGGCGGTGACGGCGGAAGGTGATGTGTGCTGTGCCGGAGAGATGGTGTGTGTAGTGCATCGACAGGAGAGGAGTGACGTGATCGGTGTCAGGCAGATTACGTGGACTGTGCTGGAGAGATGACGTGGGGATGTCGGGGAGGTGATGTGGGCGATGACGGTGATATGAGGTGGGGATGTCGGGGAGGTGATGTGGACGATGACGATATGAGGTGGGGATGTCGGGGAGGTGATGTGGGCGATGACGATGAGGTGGCGTGAGGATTCCGGGGAGATGACGTGGGGAATGACGAGAAGGAGACGTGGGTGGTGCCAGGGAGAAGACGTGGGGAGGGGGATGCCGGAGTTATCAGTGGTCCGGCAGTGCTGCTATTTGTATGCGCGTGTTTCGGTGGGCGCTGGGGCACTATCAAATTATTCTGGTTTCTCGACAATTGCCGCTAAATCACTCCGCGCATTTCGTCTCGACGGCGGCGAAGCGCTTTTCGTCGGCACGGCAAACGCTGTAGATTTAGTGCGAGCTTTGCGTGTTTTTTCCCCGCGCGGAAGTGCTGTCCTTTTCTCGGGCGGATATTGCGCGTGGTGATAAACAACACAGCTTTGTTGCCTCGACACTTTGCAATTTAAGTTCCGATTATTCTTGCTCCCCCGAAACTGACATCGAAGACATCCAACTCAGAAATGATTCAGATGAGGTAAACTATGATGCCATTCAATACCTGAAAAGGGCCTGGTGCCATTTATCTCGTAAACCACCGGGGCAGTTGCCAGCTAGTTAATTAGTTATTTGGGCTTTAGGGCGCTTCGACCATACTTGATCATTCTCGCCCAACGGAACAGTTGTGATTCAAATGTGTGGCAATATGCAATTTGTGAGGCGTGTCAAACAACAGAGCCTGTATAATCTACACCCTATGTTCAATAAATTGAAAGCATCGACACGCAAACAGAGCTGTAGAAAGAGCGATTATGCGAAAAAAAAAACCACAAGCTGGAGAAAATTGGTTGCATCTTAGCATATTTGGATACCGATTCCCCAAGTTGCGAAGTAAACCGAATGTCACAGCGGAATGTTATCACTTGGTCTTCTCATTCTTCATTAAATAGCCATGTTCAATGCCGAGACACTGCGAAAATGTGAACTGCAAGAGCTTGTCTTCCCCCTGTGAACCTGTGTGCCATGCGAACAACATTCTGAATTATGATTGGCCGAACTCTAGTCAGGAAGAACGCTGTAGGGCAATCTGGTCACAAACAGAGAAACTGCATATAAAGATGCATTCAACATGTGTGTAAAATTAACGGGCCTTCCCGAATCAGCTGCCTTGTTACAACAGTACCGATAATTACGACCGAAAGTTAGATGCATACAATCCAAGCGCTTCTTTTGAGAACAGCCACGAGCAGGTAGTGGTGGAAGACGTGCTAAGCTCTCCTTGAAACGAGGTGCTCTCGGTGGTGGCATTGTAGTGGCGGCAGCCAGTGCCGTGCCGTGCCGACCGTGGCTGCAGACCGGCCATGGCTGATCTACTGCAGCGCGGCAAACACGGCTGCAGTGCGACAGCGGCACAATGCGACATTAACGCACCTCACGAGGGCTACGTGATGAAAGCGTGAAAGAACAGATGCATGTGTGTCTGTCGACGCACAGAGCGCCCAGTTGCATGCAACGGTTTGCCTTGCGCATTGTGCAGGGAGGAAGAGGTGAAAGCATCCAGTTTCGCGAGCAGAATGGTTTTGCTTATTCTGCATTTTGTTGACAGATCCAGCGGTAAGTGGTGCCCAGCACCAATTGGTTGATGAATGGCGTTCCTGCCTCGTCATTTGTGTGTTATGTGTGCAGTCATGTTTACATTTTCTGATGCATTGCCGGGCCCAGAAGGAATGCGTTCAACAAGATAAAACTAGTGGCCGAATGGTCATGCCGTCCCAACCTATCCGCATCTGCACTCTAAAATACACTCTAAGATTGTCTCGGTAGCTGTGGAATGGATACGTGGTTTCTAAACTGTTTCTCTACCCTCCCCAATTGTTTCGACTTTTTCGTTCTCTAAGAGTGTCATTTACAACTCCGTGCCCGCCTGTCAAGTGGTCGGCAACATAATTGGATTCATGTCATTAATTCCCGCAGTGTTATGAAAGTGAGCAATGCTTTAGTGGAAGTTAGCATGGCTTAAGCATGCGCGGTGTGAGAGACGTATTGCCTTTCTGGATTAGTTTTGTGCCACTCATTCATATTAATGTTCGATCTTAAACCAATTAGTCATAAAGTGTTCAGGCTTAACAAGCGCCACAGGGGACATCTGGGTAAAGCATATACGGAGAAGAAAGTATAAGTTTTTCTTTGGACATCCAGCTATTGATATCGGTACCCATAGTTAATAGTCAGTGTCGATGTCTAGTAGCACTGGTATGCAAAACTTTTAGGTGTCTTTGGACCCTATTTTTGACAGCTATTTTCGAAACGAAACCTGAAAATGACTCTTCGAAGACGTTGACCTGACGTTGACCACGTCTAGCTCGGTGATCCTGGGTCTCCAGACAAAATGTTTTGGACATAAGAGATCAGCTATTCAACTGTCAGAAGGTATGTCAAATTTGAGCGCGATCGAGTTGTGCATTCGGCAGCTATCCTTAAAAAAGCATGAAGGAAGCAAAATTAACTTCCGACCCCCCCTCCCCCTGATCACAATATTTACCCCAATATTTACCGTTTACCCCGGGATCACAATATTTCATCTGTAGTACTCTCAATCTTTGCTCAAACGAAGTATCTTGTGGCAGCGTGCCTCACGTCCGTTCAGCCTGTCCTACATTTCGCACCGCAGCCGGTCACCGGCCAGTCGGCATGTCGGCGAGGAGTCGTGGTTCCAATCAGGGAGTTTTGTTTATTGTTTATTAAGATTAAATCACCATCAGGCATCAGCGCAGTGTAGGCGAAGTCAAGGCATGGGAGCAGGACGCACAATGAACAATACCTCATTAAAAAATTGCTATGCCAGTGTACAATCGTTCCTCGAAACACTTTATAATACGATAAGAACGTCCGACGGCGTACGTCTCGCACGCAGTGGTTGTATGCCATACAATCTTATTAGTTCCTGGTAATCTCGGGGCGGTGGTGTTTTGCTCGTGTGGCAAGCCAAACACGTCAAAAACTTGGGTTCCACACGCTTTAATCTGAGTAGATGACTTTGTGCTACAACTTACCAAATAACGGAACACCATTCTAACATATTTTACGTCGCGAAGTGTTCTTTTTTCTGAGCTGAGACCTAGTCCGATGGGCAACTCACTTCAAGTGTACAAATCAGAAGGCGAAGTGCTATTGCTGTGACATCGGACGTCTCGAACCGAGGGAAGGCGGGGGTGTTTTACCAATGCGTCTAGCGAGATAATCTGCCGATTGTTCTGAACCTGGGGCTACATAGCATCTTCGTAACACTTGAAGACGCTGTACACATGCACCGATTGCCCGACATTTACATCGTATAACAAGCCATCTTCAAACATGTTAACTGGATGGCGGAGTTTAGGACCACATCGACTGCGTCGGTTATGCAGCTTCATTTGGTGGCAGTGGGGGGCGGGGGGGGGGCGGAAACTTTCACCTTGATCGCCCTGGTCAAGTCGCATACCAACTGCTAAGCAGTAGGTGCTTAGCAGGGCGTTGGAGGACTTGTGTTTGGCCCCAAAAGTATCACTGGCAAGAGCCTCCGCAGCCAATTCCTGATACACGATGTCCTGAGTTCAGCTTCGGAACAGATTAGAGGTTGTATTCCACCAACTTTCGGGTTCTTATTCAAGAGGCTCACGGAATAGGATGGCGCTGGTGCAGAACCAAACTTTTTTACCTTTTCACATTTCCACGCTTGTGGGGCGCTCGGTCTCCCCAAAATGTGTGTGATTTAACACGAGGCTCATTGTCGTTGCTTGGAAATAATTATATCCAAAATCTTCCTTGCGCTCTTCCCAACAATTTTCGAAAGTTCCGCTTCTGCGCTGTCCGATCCATATGTTAAGGATATTTAAACGCGCCTGCACCTATAAGACTTCTAGGGTCCCGCCACGGTCTTCGAAGTGGATGGGACGAACTTTCATCTTGGGCCCTCAGAGTTCTGGGGCTCCATCATCGTCGCCACCACTCCCCCATTTTTGAATGGGGCAAGACACCTCAGGGTTGCAGATCTCAAACAGGCACGGGAACGACCAACATCATCGCGACAGGGAGCCACCTGCCCAGATAATCAAAGTTAATCCCCTTGTATTGCTACAACCTT
This sequence comes from Ashinkailepas kermadecensis, assembly GCA_034440615.1. NCBI lineage: Eukaryota > Metazoa > Arthropoda > Thecostraca > Neolepadidae > Ashinkailepas > Ashinkailepas kermadecensis. Next base: position 402,844 of record JAOTOM010004883.1, on the reverse strand, counting down.
TTTGTATCTTTAGTTTAGTTGGCTCATATCGCAAAAGCATGATCTCGGCTCGACTCTCCTTAACGTCGACCCATCATGTTTTATCGCAAGTTCCTCACATTGGCGCAGTCAGCGGGACCACGAGAGCCCTATCCCCCGAAATTGTTATGGGCACTTCGGCCTGATGTGGGCACTCCTTCGGTGTGCAGAAGAACGCCCACGCCGTTGCAAGAGCACCCCTACAGTCTGTACGGTAATCCATGTGGTCGGCCGCAAGGTCAATTCCGGGATCAGTCGCAGAGTGGTGTGGTCCGAGCAATTCCGAGTCTGGAGAGGAGATGACGCTCGTACCGGTCAGGTCAAGGATGGGAGGCCCTCGCTCGTGTCCGCTTTCATTATCAGCTGTGGATGTGTGTTCCCGTTTTTGAATGCAGCATTGGTACACATAATTATGTTCATATGTTGAGTTTTCAGCACGTGCACATCGTTATACCGGCCGTGGCGGGTCGTCTGCTGCACTGCGGCTCTGTTCTACAGCGTCCTGTTGGCTTGATACCATCAGTGTTTTATTGTCCCCATGAGTGCTGTTTCAGCTACCAGTGACAATGGTAAATGCTGGGTTTCATGGCGAAGTGATGAACGCCAGTGCAAAATATATAACTGACAGCCCCAGCGGTGATAAAAACGCTGCTTCATAGACGCAATGTGATACGTGGTTTGAGAACATGTCACAGCACTAGATGGTTGCAGTATGCATAGAAATGAATATATAATGACCTAATGTATATGAACACCTTGTCATGTCGTAAGCAATCGAATGTTTTGACACCACCCTTGTCGTATGCTTTTCACGCGTTGATGTACTTCCTACTGGCTTTGAACAGCGTGCTCCTTTACCCACCAACACACTGCGTGTTAGCAAACACTGCGCAGCTGTTGCATGGCTTTCAATCAGAAGTGAAGGGTCTGCGTTAATGTTCTATCCCGAGAGGCGCAGCCAGGGGGGGGAGGGGAGCACCCCATCCCTTAGTAACAAAAAATCCACCATATTAAAAATGAATTGTTTGAATTTTCACCACTCAAAAGCAAAAATTGTCTGCGTGAGAAGCGCGCCGAAAAGGTTCTCTGTATCGTTTCATTTTTTTTTTTTTGGTCGGGCCTCTTCAGAAAATCCTGGCTGCGCCGCCGATCAGCACATAAAAAGCAATTTTAATCGCATTACACGTCAAGCTTACCATAACTCAGGTATCAACTCCGAGCCACAAGGTTGGCAATTCCAGCTGCTTCCTGGGTCGACAATAATCATTTGATGTGCGCTGGTGACGTCGCGATTCGCCGCCTGATTGGTTGGAACTTGCTCGGTCAGCTGCCTTGCTCCTTCAATGACAAACTACGTCAATCATAGCCAAGGACGAGGCGACGTCATGAAAATGGCTAGTATCGGCGAAAGGCCGCTAACTCTAACTGGGCCATCGCTTCTCAACCATGTCGGCGTCATCGTAAAAAAATCGGACGTGACTGAAGTCTCATTCTTGTCAGCCCAGATGGAAAGATATTGCGGTTACCAGCTTGCGGGTTTGCATCTGGTCTGGTCTGGTATGAGTACAGGTGCACCCACCTTTACAAGTTTCAATTCCGCTCAGTTATTCATGTCGCCATAAAAGAGTTTATCGCGACATCACCGTAGGTCACTATAAACTCAGCTCCCGACCGATCCTGGCTTATAGCACGCGTTTCAATTTATCTCGACAAAAATGTCGGGATAAATTGAAGCATTTTGAAAATCCAGTTTATCGCGACATTCTGTCACGATAAGTTTGGAAAACACACAGATTCGTGTGTTCAGTTCAGCGCATCGATGTTCTCAAGACTCACTAGACGGTGTTGAGTTCGCACGCGTTGCAACACTTCCGCACAACCTCCATGGCGATGTGCCTCACCTTTTCTGATGTTGTTTTTACGAGCTGTTTATTGCTTATCGCTTCACATTTGTCCTCATCAACACCGCCCCTCAGCAGAGCCCACATGGACTCGATTGAGCGAAGTTCAGGCGCGTTCAGAGTGTCTTCCTGGAAACCAGCTAAACAAATATGTTCTGCCTTGAGGTACTCTTGCACTTCAGCTCTGTAATGGCACGTGATCCCATCGGACCAGATGATGAATTACCGCTCTACGTATCGTATCCTCAGAAACAGCATCAGGCGTTTCTTAATGCACTCTTCGACTGTGTCGTCCAAAGCACCTTGCTCCTGTATCAGGGGTGTACACGCGCCACGCGAGGATATAGCCGGCCATACCATCACTCGCTGTGGAAACTTCGTCTTTGTCGTGAACTTAACATCTTGAGGGCATTCAGACTTGGCACTGGTGCAATATCCTCTATTTCTGGAATGCTCAGAACATTCGAATCAAAAATACTCTTTCTTGTTCATCACGATCTTCCGCAGCACTGAAGGGTCCTCGGCACAACTTGAAGCACCGTATCTTAACGGTCTCATTTTGGGCTTGAGTGCGGTCGGGCCTTTTACGGAAGGAAGTAGTCTAGTCCACATTTGGGTTTCAGCAGTTTGCTAAAATGACCTTTACTGCAGTCATATGTTCTACTTATCATGCGAACTGGCTTCCCTGAGGTTTCCTCTCATTTCCATCAGCAAGCCCTTCACTTTCCATGTGTTCATTTTATGAGCCTTGTTTCCAGACGCTGCCATTCTATCAACACCTGCCCCTTGGGGACGGGTGGTCTAGGGGTTAGATGCTCGTCTCACAATCGAAAGATTGTGGGTTCGAATCTCACCTGTCGCTACTCTTCGCCCGCGACCAATCGGCGTGAGAGATTGGCGACGCTATATGACTCAACGGTCGACGTGTCGTAAAACCAATAACCAACCAACACCTGCCCCTTCTGCGATTCAGTCTATCACATCATGCACACAAGATATGCACAATCCTTGCTCCTGGAAGAGATTTTCAGTGTACGTTCTACCCAACTCCGTGATTTTCAAGAAAAAGTTACTCGACTATGCGTCGTCTCTCGTCCTCATTTAAGCCCATCGTGTTGAAAACAGATAGTATCATTAAATGTCAAAGTTATTGTCGGGAACATAATATTATATATTAAGTTATATATTGAAGTGAAGGTATGTCCAGATTTATAGTGGACACACATAAGTGCAAGCATGTCGCGACCAGACAGCGTACCAACACTTCGGCACCTACTAGAGCTGGCTCATCGGCTGCCGAATGGTATCATTTTGGCTGTGATCCATACGAGGAGCAATGCCACGTGGAGGAAAGAAAATAACGAGAACCGCTGCTGACATCAGCCGGCGAGTAAAGCGTGTCGCACGATTAACTATTTACAAATGGAGTGTCGCACGACTTAGTGTCGCCCAGCTGAGTGTTGCGCGGTATAGTGTTGCATAGTGGAGTGTCGCATCATTTGGTGTCGCACATCCGAGTGTTGCGCGGTGCAGTGTCGCATAGTGGAGTGTCGCAGGTTGACTATTTCCCGGTGGAGTGTCGCACGGCTGATCGGCGGCTGAGTGTCGCAGGTTGACTATTTCCCGGTGGAGTGTCGCACGGTTGACCGGCGGCTGAGTGTCGGAGAACGGGTCGATATGAGAGTCGGTGCGACGACTGCCGGCCGGCCGAGTCCCGGCCGAGCTCCGGTCGATCTGGCCGAGTGCTGGCCGAGTGCTGGCCGAGTGCCGGCCGAGTGCCGGCCGAGTGTCGGCCGAGCTCCGGCCGATCTTCCCGTGGGCGATGGTGATGTGCCGACTTGGTGGCAATCTGCGACCGTCGCGTCGGCGGTGGCACGAGCCGGCCGATATCGAGACTCTTAGCCAGCTCATCTCACGTCTGATGACGTCGCCGGCACTGGTGCGAACGGCCTCGGCCGGCCGACTGCAGAACCGCACGGTGGCCTTTGTTGGTGGCCGATGGAGGTGTTGCAGCAGCCACTGCTGTAGGGCGCTGGGGGCGTTACAGCAGCCACTGCTACAGGCCGCTGGGAGGTCTACAGCTGGTGTCGCCGATGGTGGTGTTACAGCAGTGGGTCGGCGAAGCAGTGAGTCAGCGAAGGTACAGCAGCCACTGCTGTATGCCGCTGGGAGACCTACAGCAGTGGGTCGCCGATGGAGGTGTTACAGCAGCCACTGCTGCAGGTCGCTGAGAGGAGATATCGCTATTATTAGACTGAGGTGATCACCATAAGGGGACCTTGTTAGGCGCACGAAAGGCGATATCTTCTGTACGACAGCTCCATATTACCTTCGTTACCCGTTCCCCATCACCGAAATTTGCCATTCTGTCACATTACGCCTTGCAGTGTCCTCGTCTTTCGAAGCCTCCATTTCCCATTGAGAACTGCAAGCCTTCCCATTGGGATGTGTCTGTTGCGTGCGACTCCGCCCCAGAGCATAACCTTAAGTAGGGTGACCTTTTGATATGCATTAACCTAAAGCGCGAAGTGGAAGGTAGTGGAAGTACGTGCCTCATGCTTTTGGGAAATATCCCAACAGTGAAGCAGTGCGGGACACCGTCCTTTGCGTGGTATTCAATGAACACCGAACGCTTATTTTAGCAGAAACAAATCTACAATCGGCTCATACTGTTTTGAGGTGTTGGCCATCACAGTAACGGTGGACTGTTCAAACAGGACCAACATCAAAGTTTCATGGTAATTTTAATGTAGTCATGCTGATATGTACGTCAAGGTCACAATGAATAACGTATGGGATACCAAGAACACCATGACATTGTTTAAATCAGTTCCGATCAAGAAACGTTTAGTCAGATAAACGTGGCAAACTTTTAGCCTTTTGGCATGCTGACCGTGATTGATCTAGGATGACATCGATCTGTGGCTTCCTGACCCCACCTTAGAAAGGTTTTCCGACCTGCCCACCTATCCTGAGAATGCCTTGTCACTGACTTTCTTAGTTCCCAATATCTCAGTGGACGGAATACCATGGTCCCCATCGTGTGTAATGCATGGAGATGGTCGACACTCAGTATACTCGATATCCATCATTATTCCACGTACGGATTAGCATGAAAAACTTTAAAAATCGACCCATATAGGAAGGAATAGTTCCACTTCATCCGAATTGCTCAGGCACATGCATTCTTCAACTGGCACCAACAAAGAGGTAAGTTTTGATTTCCAAAAAGAGAAAGAAAGATAGACTTGAAAGGTAACGCGTACCGGAAAAATATTCCAATTAATTCAGCTTCATCTATTTTGGCACTTACATTTGCATTAAAATTTATCCATGGTGAATATATTTATTCTTACGGTTCGAGGTTCATTCAGAACATGTTTAATCAGTGCAGCAATGGTGGTCAGGTGGTTCAGTGAAAGCTGCATGAACTGCTCAATTGCCTTCCCTTTCCTTTCTTAAAAATGCCTCAGGTCATATAAAAATAAATAAATATAAATATATATATAATATAAATAAATATTTCTAGAATACATAAAAAATACCTCGGCCCATACCTTTTCATTCATGATAACGTCCATCAGCTCACTCACATGTCAAACCGAAACAGTTACATGTCGTCCCTCACTGTTCGCATACTACACAGGACGATTTTCTAGTCGGCCACAACTCAAGCTATTCGTGAGCAACCACCTTGATTTCAAACCACGTTGCATGTCTGCTAAGTCTCATCCACATTGGCTAAGCAATCTCAGCCATTTGAACGACTTAAATTTGAGCTGAGTGCATTCCTGTGCAATTCTTGTGTAGCCGAGAGCGGCAGATTACCGAGCCGGCGTGAACAAAAATACAGCTTGTGCCACCAACAGCACTTAGCGCTATCTCTTATAGCGAATTGTCACTTAGCAGTCGATACGTCTGGCCAGAGCGTGACAAGCATCCAAAGCGACATATTTGTCAGGCTGAAGTAATAAATGGATGCCAGGAGCAGGGCCAGGCGAGCTACGTTCTCGGCCAGTCCCCGGTGTGCAATCGAGCTACCCTCCTTGATGCAGTACGCGGCCGGTGCAGACAGTTTGAAACATGCCCCCGAGAGGTGGATTCCAGCCAGGCTGGTTCGTGTCATCTTCACCCAGCCACCCCAGTGTGTCTTGTTTGTATTCTGACTGACATCCCTGACCGGACGCAACACGCCCACCCCACCACTGATACGGGGAGTGTATCACGTCGTTCGGGAAGCGAAGGGTACGAAAGCCACTGGCTTTAGATCATGTCGGTCGCACGCTTTTGATACCAGCTATCTTCCGGAGCGATATCCAAATTAGCTACCGAGGTTCGCATGACGTGATGCCTACATCAGCTACCGAGGTTCTCATGGCGTGATGTCCACATTAGCTCCCGAGGTTCCTATGGCGTGATGCCCACATTGCTCCCGAGGTTCTCATGGCACGATGCCCACATTAGCTACCGAGGTTCCACATTAGTTCCTATGGCGCGATGTTCATATCAGCTACTCAGGTTCTGATGGCGCGATGTCCACATTCGCTCTCGAGGTTTCCCATGGCGCAATGTCTACATTAGCTCGCTAGGTTACGGTACGATGTCTATATTAGCTCTCTAGGTTCCGATGCGATGTCCGCATGAGTTCCCGAGATTCTCATGGTGCTATGTCCGCATTTGCTCCCGAGTTTCTCATGCATCGGTGGCCGGTAAAAGGGTGGGTCAGTGATTTTTTGCTCTGTTGCGTGTTCAAGAAGCATGTTTTCCAACGTTCGCTATAATTGTACGATATTCATAGCCATCCTTCGTGCCTTTGCTTGCTTTTCAGGTCACCTTTTGCATTCGTGGGAACCATTTTCATAGCACAACGACGAAGTGACATGGCTTAAGCTTTCCGACTTACACATAGCTGAAGCTTTAGATGAAGATAAATGTGTTGGGGAAAGTCGAGATTCTCATGGTGCTATGTCCGCATTTGCTCCCGAGTTTCTCATGCATCGGTGGCCGGTAAAAGGGTGGGTCAGTGATTTTTTGCTCTGTTGCGTGTTCAAGAAGCATGTTTTCCAACGTTCGCTATAATTGTACGATATTCATAGCCATCCTTCGTGCCTTTGCTTGCTTTTCAGGTCACCTTTTGCATTCGTGGGAACCATTTTCATAGCACAACGACGAAGTGACATGGCTTAAGCTTTCCGACTTACACATAGCTGAAGCTTTAGATGAAGATAAATGTGTTGGGGAAAATCGCTTGGTGGCCAATATTGTAGGGCATTATTTTGTATTGTATTTGTATTGTATTGTATTTGTATCATTGTAGGGCATTATTTTGTAGCGTTCGTTCTCTTTGCATCCGATATTGTGGTCCTGCATGACCCCGAATACTTAGCTGATAAACGGTCTATTGTGCTTATCACACAATTGAAGGCTGCATCCTGCATTGGTTATGACCATTTTGCAACAATATGTTGCATGTTGTTGGAAAAGGATTATTGGAACCCTAACTAGAACCGTTATCCCCAGACACTGCAGCTACAGTATTGTACGATTAAACGCCATTAATCCCCTAATGCCATACAACAGGGTGTCATGCGAAATATGCTTGTCCAAACGTCATGATTAGTTGCACCATGACAACGGTCGACTGACCCAGACTCGGTGGTCCGTAGCGTAACAGTCGACGGACGCAGACTCTGTGGTCCGCAGGGCGTGACTGTACCATGATAACGGTGCGCTGACGCAGACTTGGTGGTCCGCAGGGCGTGACTGTACCGTGATAACGGTGCGCTGACGCAGACTTGGTGGTCCGCAGGTTAACTATACCGTGATAACGGTTCGCTGATGTAGACTGGGTGGTGCGCAGGGCGTGACTGTACCGTGATAACGGTCCGCTGATGTAGAATGGGTGGTTCGCAGGGTGTGACTGTACCGTGATAACGGTCAGCTGATGTAGACTAGGTGGTTCGCAGGGTTAACTGTACCGTGATAACGGTCCGCTGATGTAGACTGGGTGGTTCGCAGGGTTAACTATACCGTGATAACGGTCCGCTGATGCAGACTGGGTGGTGCGCAGGGCGTGACTATACCGTGATAACGGTCCGCTGATATAGACTGGGTGGTTCGCAGGGTTAACTATACCGTGATAACGGTCCGCTGATATAGACTGGGTGGTTCGCAGGGTTAACTATACCGTGATAACGGTCCGCTGATGTAGACTGGGTGGTTCGCAGGGTTAACTATACCGTGATAACGGTCCGCTGATGCAGACTGGGTGGTTCGCAGGGTTAACTATACCGTGATAACGGTCCGCTGATGTAGACTGGGTGGTGCGCAGGGCGTGACTGTACCGTGATAACGGTCCGCTGATGTAGAATGGGTGGTGCGCAGGGCGTGACTGTACCGTGATAACGGTCCGCTGATGTAGACTGGGTGGTGCGCAGGTTAACTATACCGTGATAACGGTCCGCTGATGCAGACTGGGTGGTGCGCAGGGCGTGACTGTACCGTGATAACGGTCCGCTGATGTAGAATGGGTGGTGCGCAGGGCGTGACTGTACCGTGATAACGGTCCGCTGATGTAGAATGGGTGGTGCGCAGGGCGTGACTGTACCGTGATAACGGTCCGCTGATGTAGAATGGGTGGTTCGCAGGGTTAACTATACCGTGATAACGGTCCGCTGATGCAGACTGGGTGGTTCGCAGGGTTAACTATACCGTGATAACGGTCCGCTGATGCAGACTGGGTGGTGCGCAGGGTTAACTATACCGTGATAACGGTCCGCTGATGCAGACTGGGTGGTGCGCAGGGTTAACTATACCGTGATAACGGTCCGCTGATGCAGACTGGGTGGTTCGCAGGGTTAACTATACCGTGATAACGGTCCGCTGATGCAGACTGGGTGGTGCGCAGAGCGTGACTATACCGTGATAACGGTCCGCTGATGTAGACTGGGTGGTGCGCAGGGCGTGACTGTACCGTGATAACGGTCCGCTGATGTAGAATGGGTGGTTCGCAGGGCTAACTATACCGTGATAACGGTCCGCTGATGCAGACTGGGTGGTGCGCAGGCTGCCAATTGATCACACGATCCGCGCCAGAAAAATACGCATTCAACCAATTGGTGGTCCTCGCTGTGCTCCTCCGTACACAACTTGGACTGAAGTAACCACTTGGGAATAGGGTAAATCGGAGCAAACGGAACTCCTTGAAAATAATTATATTTAAGTTTAACTTACCACATTAACAATACACGAATTTCATTATTACCGACTTATCAAAATAATTATCAGAAACCATATCAATACCCAGTAAGTTATATATGGAACCACTGACGGATCAAGGATTTCACAAGGGGACAGGGTGCAATTTTGAGGGAGCGAATACATGCCATCAGGGGGAGATAGACCTCGGTTCAGGAACTCTGGGAAGACTGCGACAATTTAAAGGAGGACGTACTCTAGTGTTCATAGAGCCTTTTTCTACTCAGTGGGACGCCGTAGGGTGGATAATTAAATGGAATTACACTCTGATGTCCCTGTAAATGTGTCTTTTTCCAGTCAGAAGGCATCACCTTTCCATGAGGGGCCTACGTCGCATGTGACTTCCCTCTTGGACCGCCCTCGGATCAAGGTGATGGGAGGCGCCGTTTTGTAGTGATAATTTAACCAAAGTGAGTCGAAGTCAACCTAAAATTCAGTAAGCCGGTCCAGAGACGTGCAAACCGATCCATTGCCACGCCTGGCACCTTTTGGTCTCAAGAGGGCGGGGCGGTCACTCTCTTCGCCCTCCCCTGAGATCCATCTCGGCATGGAACATCCACACATTATCAACAATAGTTCACAAAGTGCGGTTTGGGCTTTCGTCCAGACGACGAGTAAGCGTATCAGCACCATGGAGAATATGCTGGGCAGTTGACTTGTTTGTCTTGGTCTACGTGTTTACACCATGCTTAAACGTGCTACACGTGCTTACGCTGTCTTAAATCCATGCTGTGCCTACTGGGAGCGTGTATGCTCATCTAAGTGGCAATAATATCTCCCATGAGTATTCTCGTCTTGGCCTACCTCTTCCAATGCCCACATTCAGCAGATACGGTAGCATGCGGGCTCGGAACTACTTGAACATAACCAAAGAATGCAACAAAATGAACCCTGTTGGTGATCTCATTGCCACAACTTCCTAAATATGATTGGTATTTAGTTCACACGGTGTGGGATGGATCCAAGGATTCATAAGCAGAGCAAAGAATCAGAAGGCAACTCGAATGCTATGATAGCGCCTGAGTTAGTTATTTGGGCTTTAGGGCGCGTCGACAACTATGGCCACCATGATAGCGCCTTGGGGAAGCAAATAGGTCCAGCATGATCAGCGACCTTTAGAATGGTGCAATGGGCTCTGAGATTGCAGTGGTGACAGGGATGGCCAGCGACACCCGGAGACTTTGCACGGCAAGGATTACCGACACCGACAGGAAGTGTATGGCAAGAGAGGTTTGGAGATGTTCAGTCAGTTTTCAACATGAGCGGAAAGTGCAAGGACGGCTGAAGGAGACACGAAAAAGGAGCAATGGCGAACATAGCTTGTTGCGTGGTGGTGATCATTATTACATTGAGAATCGGAAAGAGAGAAGTGAAAAAGCTCCCTGGGTAATACAAAGTCACGGTACATATCCATTATTCATGAAACGAACTAGTCTTTTAGGAGCAGAAAGAATGTAGAGCACAATAAATATGCTGACTTAAATTGGGCTACCAGGATGAACCGGATACTTTCCTGAGTTTTCCCACAAGAATAGGTATAGCTATGTGAAAGTCCAGCATTTCATACCACCTCCGATCTGCCGAAGAACAAGAGTCCTCATCTCCCTCTGCCAAACTGAACTACTAGAGTTCACGGGAGGTCCTTCTTCACATGGCGCAGGCGTACTCTGCGGCTCACCTGCGCGGCACGCCCAGCCTGTGCCGCAACACAGCACAGCTGTGCTCTGTGGTGCACCTGTGCCACGAAGAGCGATGTTCGTGCCGAGTGCCAACGGTGTGATCGGCTCTTCCGACCGGCGCTGGTCGCTTACCCGAGCCTTTTCTTTCACCGTTGGGCGGCCATTGTGTGTCGGGAGACCGCTCTGAGAACGGCGGCGCACTGCTGGCCCGACACAAAGCCGCGTCCGGCCTCAGTCGGCGACACAGCGGCACGCCGCCGGCGGTCGTCCGGCCTTAGTCGGCGACACAGCGGCACGCCGCCGGCGGTCGGCCTTAGTCGGCGACACAGCGGCACGCCGCCGGCGGTCGTCCGGCCTTAGTCGGCTGACACAGCGGCACGCCGCCGGCGGTCGGCCGGCCTTAGTCGGCGACACAGCGGCACGCCGCCGGCGGTCGGCCTTAGTCGGCGACACAGCGGCACGCCGCCGGCGGTCGTCCGGCCTTAGTCGGCTGACACAGCGGCACGCCGCCGGCGGTCGGCCGACCTTAGTCGGCTGACACAGCGGCACGCCGTCGGCGGTCGGCCGGCCTTAGTCGGCTGACACAGCGGCACGCCGTCGGCGGTCGTCCGACCTTAGTCGGCTGACACAGCGGCACGCCGCCGGCGGTCGTCCGACCTTAGTCGGCTGACACAGCGGCACGCCGCCGGCGGTCGGCCGGCCGGCGCGGTGTCGCCGCGGTCAGTCGGCCGTGGTGGCTGACACAGCGGCACGCCGCCGGCGGTCGGTTGGCCGGCGCGGGGTCACGACCTCGGTCAGCCGACCTCGGGTGGCTGACGGCACGGGGTCACGACCTCGGGTCGGCTGACACAGCGGGACGCCGCCGGCATGGGGTCACGACCCCGGTTAGCCGACCGTGGGTGGCCGACACAGCGTGACGCCGCCGGCGCGGGGTCACGACCCCGGTCAGCCGGCCGGTCACCACTGGATGTTACCAGTGTGTATGACACGCGCGCCACCCCTAATGTGGGGAGGGTGCACAACGCCAATTCTATGGAGCGACGTGTGCATTATGCAAACAATATTTGGGTGGATTTTCAAACGACGGCAATTTTTGACACTACAAATCCCGGAGTTTTATTTCCGATTTTTTACATGTTCATTTCCAGAATGGTAAATGGTTATGTATGCGTCTGAAAGCAATGAGCAAAACATTCACTCTGTTGACACTGAGCACGAGTATGCCGTGAATGGGAATAATGGGAATGGTGGAGTATACCTCAGACCATATCTAGTCGGGTGAGGAATCTGTCTCATAGGTATTATCGGGGTTAGTCACGAAACAAATCTTCGTTTTCAACATTTGTGTAAAAACTGTAGATAAGCGTGAAATAGACAGTGAGCAAATATTGTATCTGATATAATCCTCTGAAACAAAACCGTTTTCCTTTATTCCAACAATCACAGTCGTTCTCGCATGGTGTAGGGTGGTGATAAAAGCCGGCAAAAACAAAAAATTGAAGACCAGATCTAGGTTATGAGTGAGAAGCATGGGACCCGAAGCGCTGTACCCTAATAGTTGTTATCGTTTGTAAATTGCGATTCGTGTTAGTGTGGGACGGGTTAGGTGCCACCCATGCTCATGCTTTGGTCATGCTCAGGCCGTAGATTCCAAACTCACTATCAAGTGTTCCGTGCTTACACGGGAGTCAGCTTGTTCGGACATCCTCCGCGCTGGCAATGGTGTGTCGGCCGCAGACGACCGTACAGGATCCGCAAGTTGGAGTAGTGGAATTAACAGATATTAATGATGAAAATGTTTGGGATGGGTGGTTCTCAATATCGGTGCGTATTTGTCCGTAGGCTGAATGCTGTGGGATTATTTTGCGCTGCCTAGTCAGCTCAGGAAACTGGCTGCATCGCCACATATGTGGACAAAAGGTATTCACCTTTGCACGACATTCCGAATATACCTCCAAGGGTCGCTAAAATACAAATTGGCAAAGTCATGCGCAAAAAGCTCACTCTGTGCCAGCATGGAATCGACTAATTCAAGTTGTCGCCACAATCCATCCATTCAACGTTAAAACTGGATAATACTAATCCGACCTTCAATATACCAGGAGGTGCTGAGTTGACATCAAAAGTAACGTTAAGGATTATACTTTATTAGGTACTCAACGTTTCGGCCAGGGGCCATCGTCAGGAGTGATATAAAAATGTCAAGTTAAGCAATTGAAAAAAAAAGCACGCGAGAAAAAAAGCGTGCAAAGACACGTGGAATGCAGAAAAGCCTCCTCAGTGGTGCAGACACTTAAAGAAACTCCAAACCAGAAACAAACTAGGTCAAGATAGAATCCTCTGAGGAAGCCCGAGCCGATGGTCCACATACATATCGATACATACACTCACGCACATATATAGACATAGATCCAATATAACGCGTAATACATAGAATATAATTTATGTTTATGTAATTTAAGTGATATACCAAGACGTCGTTTGCGTGTTTAGTTGCGGCCGTAGATTACGTATGTGTAGAGATTCGAGGACCTTTAGATCAGCGTTGTCCCTGGCTGTTGCTAGAATTTCTACTTTGAAGTTTGTGTTAGTGTCGCTGTGTTCCATGTTATAATGTTTGTCGATCATGTGTTCGCCTAAAGGTGTGTATGCTCTTCGAAGTCTGGCATCTCCCAAGTGCTCATTGTACCTATCCCTGATACTACGTTTGGTTTCACCGACATAAAATATTCCAAGACAGCGGTTGCACGTTATTTTATAAACTACGTTTTTTCGCGTGCATCTACCTTTGAGCCCGTTGATGCAGGTGTGGCACGTTCTTCTACCAGCAGGGCATGGCGGAATTTCCAGGGCTGAGCGGACCAGGTAAGATTTCAGCGTAGGTCCGCTAGTCCAGGCTACCCTAACATGGTTTAGATGAGACGAACGGATGGCTGCGTTTACCTGTCGACATAGTTGGTCATCGACAAATGGAAGTCTCATGTAAACATAGTTGGGATTACTACCCGCTCGATGCCGACGTTGCCCACTTATCCTACTCCTGTTGTGAGGGTGAACAGCACGAGCGGCGGAGTGTACCCGATGTGCTGGGTATCCGTTTTCCAGGAAAAGAGTTGTCATCTTCGCAAGGCTCCGCTCGCATGAAATAGTATCGGAGGAGACTCGTGCTGCTCTCCTCATTTGGGATGTTAAAACGGCCTTTTTAGTAGCCATCGGGTGGGCCGAATCATAGTGCAAGATGATGGGGGCTGCCATAGGTTTAAAGTACAGTTCGGTGGTGTAGCTCCCATCAGCCTGAACTACAAACAACGTATCAAGGAAAGGAATCGAACTGCTATGACCAGTGTGTTCTAAGGTGAACTTGATGCTGGAGTGTTGTTGGTTAATTTCTGCAAAGAAGTCGAGCAGAGAGGCCAAGCCATGTGTCCAAACACCAAAAATATCGTCTATATACCTCATGTAGAGAGCTGGTTTCAAATCATACGAAGCTAAGAAGATCGACTCAAGGCGGTGCATAAAAAGCAATCGCTAAAGGAGGTGCACATCGGTTACCCATAGCCACTCCTTTTGTTTGCTTGTACATTGAGTTACCGAAACGTATGAGGTTATTGCTGAAAATATGTGTTAGTAATTTCACACAGTCCTGTACCCCAATCCCGAAAAGACAAATGTCATCCAGATTGTCCTCGATTAGACGAATCACAGCATCTATTCCCTCCTTTATCGGAATGCTGCCATATAGATTTTTCACGTCCATGGTGAAAATAATACTGCCTTCCGGAAGTTTGGTAGGGAACGTTTCTTTCACCCTCTGTAGGTACGACTCCGTGTTTGTCAGATGGGCGGGAACCAACGCTAGTATCTGGACCAGAATCTTGCTCAAGAACCAATTGCTTTCTTTACACGCAATGTCTAAAACCCAGGAGCATCTAAGAGCCATTCTTCGTTGTATTAAATAATACTAATCCCATCATTTGCCGAAAAACATTACATTTTGCTGAAAAGCTGCGACGAAAAAAAACAGTGAACATTACTTCCCCAAGCTTACTCACACGAATTCCTTCGCACCATGCTGTCGACATCATTCGTGCTGAGTAGCTTATTTAGCGGCAACTGGGCCAGACGTTGCCGCCCCAGGAGGGTTTTATCAGGCGTCGAGCGCATCCCGCCGGGCAATCAATTATTCCTGTGATCCAGCTGACAAGATACCAGCACAAGCCCGTATCGCACCCCAGCAAATCTCTACCGCGCCTCAGCACAACTCCACGGTGCCTAAGCAAAACTCCACGGCGCCTCAGCAAAACTCAACCGCGCCTCAGAAAAACTACACGGCGCCTCAGCACACCTCCGCCACTCCTCAGGAAAACTCAGCCGCGCCTCAGCAAAACTCCACGGCGTCTCGGCAAAACTCCACCGCGCCTCAGCAAAACTCCACGACGCCTCAGCAAAACCCTACGACGTTTCAGCAAACTTCCACGGCGCCTCAGCAAATCGCCACCGCGTCTCAGCAAAGCTCCACCGCGTGTCAGCAAAACTCCACAGCGCTCCGACCGTTGCTGAACACTACACGGCGCTACCTGTGCGACACATGTCGGCTAGCAGCAACACAATTATCACGACGGTGTGTAAGGTGTGCAGAATGAGCTCATCGCAAGTTTCGATTTCTCCGGAGCGAGCCAAGCTTAGAGTCGGTCATCAATCAAGCAAGTCCATCAATAACAGTCTACCACTCGTTTCGGAACCGAACGATCATTTATGATGACTAGGAGCCTGATCTCAGGAGTCGCCCGTTTCTCCATGACTGACCAACTGTGCAGGATTTGGGGACTGGTGCTGTAGCTAGTGGTCTATTTTGGTCATGCTCAGGTCGTACACAATGAACATTGATATAGATACGGGTGCACTATAAAGAAGCCAATCGAAGAACCCGATATCGTAGTAGAATTCCAAGTCTCATGCGATCGAAGATTGTGTGTAATATGTTCGAGTAGCAAAACAAACTCAAGCAGTTGTGCTCTATTTATATACTAAAAACTCATTACGATGATTATCATGACCTGACTCAATGCAAAGCATCGCATTCATTGCAATGAGCTTGCTTCTCAGCTTCTCATGTATAATTTTTTTTCACATCTTGCGAAGCGAGACGGCTTGTGAGATGAGGAAACCATTTTACAACTTCGATGCGAATCCAAGCTGGAGTATTGTTTTATGCATTGTATACATACAAGCAAAGCTCCAAGTCATATGGCATCTGCAACATACCTAGGTGACTTGAGCAGACCGGAGCTTACCTCAGGTTATTCGGATTGTGTGAAATCAGATCAGTGGCGAATGATTCTAATCCGTAAAAAATATTTTTACTGACTATTTACTGGGCCAAATTTGAATTTAACTGTCCTCTTTCAAATCAGCAATGTTCAGTCAATATAGCGGCATTGCAGAAAGGCTACAAGCCATCGTGCAACCATTTTTACTAACGCAAGCATAACTGTACATGTGAACTGAATGAATGAGGTATTAACACGCGCCCTGGAGGGCCTCTGAAAATTAAGCGCACTGGACGGGGCGGGGCGGATTCTTCCCCCTAAGATCTCGGCTCCTATTAAAGCTAGAGTAACGAAATCCTCAAGGTGGATGGATACGGTAGCGAACTTTATTGTGCACAAATTTCATGACCTTAGGCCGATATCTTCAAGGTCAAATGAGGTCACATATGTCACAATTTGTTTGTTTTACGTGGCTCGGCTTGTCATTGTTATGGATCGCTGTGATTGTGTTTAAATGCTCCAAAATGTGCATCAATGATGTTTTGGACATGACTAATGACGCAATATAGATGCTAGACCCGGCATTTGACCTCAGGTCACCTATATAACTGTATCTGTATAACTTATAACTATAACTATATAGCTATAACTATATAACTATAACTATATAACTATAATTATATAACTATAACTATATAACTATAACTATATAACTATAACTATATAACTATAACCATATAACTATAACTATATAACTATAACTATATAACTATAACTATATAACTATAACTATATAACTATAACTATATAACTATAACTATATAACTATAACTATATAACTATAACTATATAACTATAACTATATAACTATAACTATATAACTATAACTATAAATAACTATAACTATATAACTATAACTATATAACTATATAACTATAACTATATAACTATAACTATATAACTATATAACTATACTAAAAAAACTATAACTATAAAACTATAACTATATAACTATAACTATATAACTATAACTATAACTATATAACTATAACTATATAACTATAACTATATAACTATAACTATATAACTATAACTATAACTTTATAACTATAATAACTATAACTATATAACTAACAAAACAAAAAAAAACAACAAACAAACAATAACTATAAACTATAACTATATAACTATAACATATAACTATAACTATATACTAAACTATATAAAACTATAACCTAAACTATATAACTATAACTATATAACTATAACTATATAACTATAACTATATAACTATAACTATATAACTATAACTATATAACTATAACTATATAACTATAACCATATAACTATAACTATATAACTATAACTTTATAACTTTATCTATATACCTATATAACTTTAGCACTTTATCAGGTCAGTTACGTGTTCCAGTTACCGGAACCGGGCCGCCCGCCCGACTGCTCCGTCGGGCGGCTCGGCGCAATCGGCTTCGCGAAGAAAGGAGTGAAGTACATGAATGAAGTATGGAAACGCTTAGGTACACACTGACACAAACAGTAGTTTTCAGGATGTGTAGGGAGTAACATGCAAAACTACATCAATCGCATGAGTCATTTGCATTTATGACAACATTCCAGTTGAAAGTTTGGTTCCATCGACCTGTCATGAACTTAACCTGACTTGACCTCGGTGACCTAATATGACCTTGAAACTATATAGCATAATAATATACATCAAACAAGTCACTAGTGTTGCCAAGAACACTTCCGTTTAGCCGATATACGGGAAGCGCATCAGCGCCGATTTTTGTGGTTTGGTGCTACGAAATGATTTTGAATTTACGGCCTCTAACTCGAAAAAGTTTCGGCCGGACTCCGTTATTCTTGCTTTAAATGACGCGCCGGACATTTCGAAGCAGGTACACAAAAAATGGCGTATATCGACCAGTAACATCGGGAGTTATTTGCGTAAAATCGGAGGGGTAGGTAGATTTCGCCCCCCCCCCACACCCACCTCCAGTGCGCGTCTTAAGGGAGCCAGATGTATCTAGCGAGACTGCATGTAATACATGTATATTGGAAACAAAGGGCATTTTCTCATGTCAACTGCACACGGTCTGCCATCGCACATTATTCAACACAATTATCATCCCTAATTGTTTTATGACGTCCCAACTGCATTAACAACGATGACGTGGAATCTGCCATGTGATGAGAAGATACAATAGGCGTTCATATGAAACTAGTAGGTAATAGAAGCCGTGGCAGCGACGGGTATGAAAAATCGGTGAGCAGCCTACAATGAGAAGTTCCATTTTATTAACTTAACGAATAGGTAAATACAGAATCATACATAGATAAATACACCAGTATGCATACATGCATACGCCACAGTCCTCGTCAGTTCTCTGTTTCCCTATCGCCGAAGTGTTCATTATTATATGCTCATTCTAGATGAGCATAAGATAATGACTCAACTCGCGCTTCCAAACTCTACATTGACGAGTAAACATATTCACTCTCGACCATTATACAACAACTAAAACTGTGTAACTCACAAATATAATGTTGTTCGAAGTGTATGATGACAAACATGACCTTTTAAGAAAAACTGTGCGTTGCAACAGCATCTCCATCCAGCATCAAATTTCAACCTATAAGTGTATGCATGGGCCTATCAGACAGCTACGTCAGCTGCCTACAGGCGCACCTGCATGAACATTGGTCACAGAGCGACCACACCGGCTCCGTTCTACCTACCACTCCGACCCGGCCCGGTCAAGTGGATGGTTTCGTTCATCTGACGTACCCAGTCAATGCGGGCTGCGCTGCAATTGCAACTGTGCCACCGGTGGCGCGTTTTCCTCTCGGGAATCAGCACCACTGGTTCCTCCCCTCAGACCGTGCATATTTACTTTCTGTGAAGACACTGCATAGCTCTCTGTCTCTGTCTCTATCTCTCTCTCTCTGTGTCTCTGTCTCTGTCTCTGTCTGTCTCATGAACCTTGACGTCCGTTCTGTATCTTGTCTCATTCTTCACTCATTTTGTAGTTCTTTACGTTACTGGTGGCGTCACTCGGGAAAGGGGGTGACGGCTGTCCTCCCAAAATTCGAGACTGAACATTAACCCTATGACGTTGCATAGTAAATGAGTTGACAGTTGGTTTACCCCACCCGACCAAGCGAGGTGCTGGCACCCCTGCTTGATGCGTCCTGGCAGCGATGAGCCGATAACGTCATTGGTCACTGGTTGTGTTTTACGCGCCGTCGGCATGTAAAATCTTGCTGCCACTGTCAATCGGCGCTGTTCAGTGGATGCTGTGCCGTCGTACACGCCGTACTGAAGCATACCGTACCGTCGTACATACCGAGCTGAAGCATGCTGTACCGTCGTAAACGCCGGACAGGCATGCTGTGCCGTCGTACACGCAGAACTGAAGCATGCTGTACCGTCGAATGCCGTCCGGACAGCGTTGCTGCGCCTGTAGGCGCTACAGCGCTGGAACCCGACTGCGAACCGAAGTAGTCTGCGAGTCAGAATATGCCCGGGGTCGGTCAGCCGAAGTCAAACGACGCGGCGTGGCGTTATTGGTGCGAACAATGGGCGTGCCTGCAGAACTGGACAGGAAGCAGCGACGTCGTCGGCGTGACCAACAGCCGATTGCTAATTTTGCGCTCGCTGCTGAAGCGCGCCGCTCTGCAGTGGAGAGTTCTCGGTGCGAGCGCCACGCCGGCGCCGCCCGCCCGACCGCATGTCGCCCTCCCGACAGGCAGCGGCCGCCAGTGGCCGATGCAAATAAGCCGCAGTCGCTGACCGGCACACAGCCGGCGCTAATTTGATTTGGACCGTTTGCGCCGAAGGCCTCGCCGAGCGTGGCCGCGCTGGGCCGGTCTGCCTGTGAATGGAACCATAGCCGCCCCCGCAGGTGTCGCGCCCCGCCAATTAGACCAAGTGTGTGCGGATCAATGGAGTGATTATAATTATTTATCGCTCTGCAGGCGGCGCAACCTGGGCCCGTACTTCGTCGGGGCTGGTGGCCGCTGTGAAGGAGAGATATCTCTACGGAATTTCGATTTTAGATCTGATGACAGAATTGAGTTTTCAATGGCTTCGATGGCGTATGCCGCATTCTTCTGAAGCTACTTCAGCCATCGCAATATAGCTGCTCACGAGTAGCACAATTGCTGGGCATGTCTAAAAGTACCTCAGGAGATTGCCCCTCCGTTCAGCAGACAATTCATCATGGAGGATTATGGAGGATTTATGTTTGAGATACGTGCGTCATATTCGTCAGATGTGCTCAATTCCGACACCAGTAGCTATTTACGGTTGAAGCGAATTGGTTTTCAATGGGCTAATACCGAAATTGGGGGCAATATTTCCGTATTCGGAGTTCTCTGTGTTTGTATATGGTGCACGCACCCAAATTTAGACGCATTATGTCGGTGACATTTGGTTTAGGTTCATCTATATGGAATTGCGATGCTCTCTACAAAATTGGACGCAATACGGCAAAACCAATTCATCTACTTGTTCCCCCACAGTGGCTCATTTGACCTCAATTTCTTCTGGATTTTGCTTGATATGCATGAGGTTCCCACCCATCCTCAAAACTCATTGAATTTGAACAGCTAACAGTCATCGGGTTTCTTTAAGACCACATTTAAGTTTTAAAATGTTGTTCGATTTCGAGAAAATGGCATTTTAGTGAAAAATATCGCCAAAAATCTGCCTCTCCAGGAGGTGGGGGAGCATGGCCCCGTTGCACCCTTCTCTTTGGATTCGCCAGTGCTTGCGTGGGTCGACGTGGATAACGACACCATCAGCCAGGCGTCCATCGTCTGAGAAGACACGAAGAGAAGCCTTCGTCTGAAGATAAATTCAGGTGCGTTATGCTTGTTCACTTAATGATCTGGTTGCAAGTGATATCACGTGTGTCGGCGCCACAAACAAAAATCCGAGGTGAGGGGAGGATGATCCCCAGAGGGATACCCAAACGGACTCAAGGGAACTTTCTGGAGCCTGATATAATTAGGGAGTCTATGTGCTGTTCATTTCATGGCATATCTACTCTCCAAATATGTATCTCCATTTTCAGTGTCACACATTTAAAAACAATTTTGCTCTCATCTGCATCTACGTTTTTCTTCAACTTAGGATCGCGAGTAATGCATCCTTGGATACCTGGGTACTAAGACAGGAGTATCACCTAGATGTGGCAAATGTAAGACCGAAAGCCAGGTCAGAAAGCCAGGTTAGGACGGGCGGGCTTTTTGACTGGTCTTGGAATAAATGCCGGTCTTTTAACGGGTCTTTCAGTTGCTTTAAGTTTAATTTTGTAATCAATACGCACTATATTCATATAAAAACGAATATATAAAATCGTCATGCAAATTGTGAGGCGCATTTAAACGTTCCAATCAGCAAGTTTGTCATACACCTTAAACAAAATGGTTGATAATCCTAAGATTGTGTAGTAGAAGTAATTCAAAGATTTTGGTATGCCAATTGCTGAAAACAACAGATTATCAGTGATAGTGGTTGATAGCTCAAACATGCTCATGACATACAGCTTTCAAAAGTAAGGCTTGCAATAAAGCCAAAAAAGGTTGGTTTCACCAGATATTGAACAGTAGAATATGGATGAGGCCAAGCTAAAACGCAAATATAATATGCATGGCACCATACCAGCATTGTAGCACATTGTATTACGATGATGTACTAATAGCATTGCTTCTTGTGCATGGTTGTATAGGTAATGTACATTAGTTTCTTTAAAATTTGTGTCCCGACAATGCAAGGGAGAAACAAGCATTATCTACAGAGAGGCTTATTGGCTTGGCAGGAGGCATGGAGGCTTGGCAGGCTTCCATAGTTGCTACAAAATTCAACAACTCTGCATCGCTTAAAATGCACAGATGAATAATAGCCTTCCTAATCCGAAGACAGCAAAATTTCCTCCCTGGACAATGTTTGATTTATCTAGCTTCGATTAATCTGTAACATTGCCACACACCACATCCAAGATGGTCACTATTATAATACTAGGTCCACAATTCAAAACTCAAAATTGTTCGTTCTTCAATTTCCGCGTTACATTCTCTACAATACAATCCATACTTCATGTTCAGACTGCATGCCGCACAGCCGGTTGCTGCGCCGTTTTCGTCTTCATATTGCACCCATTGATATTAAGAGAATTTGTTTTAGCTGTAAAGTACCGGATATACAAAATAAAGCACTGGATCATCAGTGAACGCATTCACAGCAAAACTAAACCTTGGAACATTTTCGTACACCGGATAGACGGACGAGAACCAAAGCCCCAACAATACGACTACCTCCCATTAATTACTACCACCACCATTCAAAGTTTGCTTAAGGACTTGCGTTCCTGAAAACTAAATAGTAACTCACGAAACGCTTCTTTTTTGCCTCTTATAACTTACAACAGTCGGCACAGAGACATATGATTTAATGTAAGTGTATTTGTTTAATGTAATTCAGGGAAATGTATGTAAAGCATTTGACTCTGAACACGTGCTACCAATATAGGCTGCAATGATTGAAAACAACTCATGCTCGGTTCGGCCATCGTTACACAGACCACTTCTTCCTTGCTAAACCTTCTGATGTTTGGACATTCTGAACCTGTGCCACCCCAATTCCTTCCAGGATGTTACTAGTGCGCCACTAACGTCCAAATAATAGCAACCCCCTCTAAAGCTTCGACCTTGATTTGCGATGTTGATCAGTATGTAACGCCATGAGATAAAGGGACAGGAAGGGTAATTCCACAAAATTGACTGCAGCTTGCCAGAATGGTGTTTGAAGAATATGCATGAACTAAAATCACATCCAAGTACTTTAATTTATTCACAAGCAACTGTATCCGACAGGAAAACTGTCCATATGATTTACCGTATAAAATTGTATTACGTCACCAGCTGATGGTAGCATTCTTGCGGCAGTTTATGTCGCCTTCTTTTGAGCCATCCTTGTTTAATAATCGTGATGCGTTTCCAGCCTGTTTGGTTTAGTACCCGGTGCTTTTCCGACTTCATTGCTGTGCATGGCAATAATTAATGGTTGCCCAATGCATTGGTTTAGCCAGACAGTTCACAGTTGCAACAAAATACGTATTCGAATCAGAGTATAGCCTGAAGACGAACAAGACGCAGGAAGCAATAGTACGGCAGGCAATTTAAATAGGGGCTTTTCTTTATCGTGTTTTAAATGCATTATATGTGTAACATTTTGTTGTTTCTGTACTATTTTGTGGTTCTCTGGTTATTATAAGAAGTATCCACTTCTGATGTTTCTTCGTCTTACGTCCTTTTTCGAGTATGGTAAAATGCATATATGTGGTCATTCTCCAAGTAACTAGGTACGAGCCTGAAAACAGGCATATGCAGGCAGTATAAGACGCAGATAATTTGAAAGGAAACATTTTATCACAAATATAGCCAAAATAAGTATGGAAATAATTCCTCCCCTTAGAATAATAGGCGTATTGTTTTTAGAGTAGAATACCATGTGTGAAGGTTGAGGAATATTGCAGTTTGGATTCAGAATCTGGGACTGGTGTGGTGTTTATCAAATACATAATGCAACATTTTACAGATGATTGAATACTGAACGATTAAAAGCTTGACAGCTACGCACCTAGTCTTAATTCTGTTACTTCCTGGATTGAAGACTGTAAGCAATGTGTATTAACTGGTGTGATTTAAGAATTGTTTTGTGGACATCACATGTTTGCCATCAATACCTGCCAATTAAAAAGGGAAGTCTTGATGACAGGTTTATTTTCAATCAATTTTCTGGAAGTGAACGAGGCTTTCCAAAGTTATGTGAACTGCCTATATTAACGTAATTGAGTAAAGAAGCCATGGTACTAATGTATGTGTAAATGTGTTTAAAGAACTGATCTTTTGACCGGGTTCAGTTCAGTTCAGGCCTCAACCGGGCTTGTCCCATCAGACTGGTAGGTCCCGGTCTTCGGTCCCAATATTTTTGGCATTTGCCACCTCTGGTGTCGCCAGAGGAGGATGAGGAGACAGCTTCCAGCCCCAGTTTCTTCTTGTCATTTCCTTCTTGCCTCATTTGTTGCACCGTCTTAGGGCGTACTCGCATTTCCAGGGGACCTCCTTGCCCGTCCTTGAGACCTACGTTTCCAATTTGGGGCCTCGTGCACCGTCTGAAGAACCCCGTCTCATTTTCTGGAACTCTGGAACCGCTACCGTGCTGGGGGGCCTGCTCTTACGTCCTGGTGCCTCGTTCAAGTTATCGTGTTCCTGTAGTCTTCGCGCCGTCGTATGGTTTCCTGCGACCTCTGCTTGCGTCACGAGGTCCTTGCGTCTTTTCATACTGTAACCGATTTTTTTAAGCCAGTGGGCCTCCTTTTAATAATAAACATAGGATGTACGTAATTTGGGCGTCTTCTCTCATTTACTGGGACCTCCTGAACCGTCTGGTTAGTTTGTTATTTTGGCCTTAGCGCGTTCTTTTGCGGCCTTGGGGCTTCCTTTTGCATCTTGGGTGTTCTTATACGGTATTAAATACTTCATCTCTCTGGGGCTACCTCTTGCATGTTGGGCCTCCTCTTCCAAATTAGGGGTCTTGTGTACTTTGTAATGTACTGTGATGTGCTTTGTAATGTAATATGTACTAGAGGTCTTATGTACCTCATTAGGGGCCTCATTACATTTTTGGGAGGGGCCTTCCTACCACCTTTTGGGGCCTTCTCTATTAAACTATGAACCTCTTGCATCGACGTACGGGCGTCATGTCGTTTATGTGCGAACTCCGTGCCCATCTTGGGTGGGGAGGAGGCTCCTGAGCCGACTTCACCGCTTGGAGTTAATGACTCATGATTTCGATAGGGAACGAAAGCACATGTTCGCCCCCTGGCTGACGGCAAGAGGAGCGAATCGCCTTCCTCCCCCCCCCCCTCAGGTGACGCATGCCCACCTGAAAACGTTGCCACATTTATCGAACTTGTTCCATGATTCCTATTGCTTGCCTTTATTACTGTCGTGTATTCCCTGAAGAGATACTCAAAATAGTTAGCTCAGATACAACGTTGATTGTTAATCGCTAGCTAGTTTTGGCATGCAGTGTGTGATATGCTGGCAAGACAGACTGACATTTGTCTGAAATATGTTGAAGATAATACCAACATCTTCCTCATTGGCTGTCCTTTCCCACCAAAATTCTTACAATTACGGACACTCCTAGCTGTGTTAATCGATAAATGTTGAGCTTCTGAGAATAGTCATGGGGTGCTGCTGGTCGTGATTTAACTCGCGCAAGTCACTCATTCAGCATCATCCAGCACAACGCCGAGGACGGAGTTCACCAGCCAACCGTCAATCATGAGGAAGCACTGATGACGCAGCAACACGAATGACACCGTGGTCGGTCCTACCGCCCACCAAACTGCGACTGCGGTTCACGGGTCCAGGTAATGACACCGTCGTCGGTCCTACCGCCCACCAAACTGCGACTGCGGTTCACGGGTCCAGGTAATGACACCGTCGTCGGTCCTACCGCCCACCAAACTGCGACTGCGGTTCACGGGTCCAGGTAATGACACCGTCGTCGGTCCTACCGCCCACCAAACTGCGACTGCGGTTCACGGGTCCAGGTAATGACACCGTCGTCGGTCCTACCGCCCACCAAACTGCGACTGCGGTTCACGGGTCCAGGTAATGACACCGTCGTCGGTCCTACCGCCCACCAAACTGCGACTGCGGTTCACGGGTCCAGGTAATGACACCGTCGTCGGTCCTACCGCCCACCAAACTGCGACTGCGGTTCACGGGTCTAGGTAAGCGAACACCCAGTTCGTGCTTTTGGTGACGAACTATGGCACTTTACATGGCTCGATTTTCCCCGAAGCTGTATAATTGCTGCACACAGACAACATCGAAGTGTATCGCTCTGTTGCGTTATGTAGTCCTCAAAAATATGGGGACTGCTTCAACTATATACGTGCGCAGGCTAGGAATGTGAGGAAAGCACGAACAGCACGGTTTGGCAAAATGCAAGAATGTGTCAGCCTTTGCACCGAGTGTTGGCGGTCCTGGTTTGTCCGCATATTTGACCTGTGGTCCACACCAAAGGGGGAGGGTATTGGTCGCCCTGGATGAGTCAGTGGTAGTGTGTTTGGAGGCGTGTCAGACCATAACGTTTATTTGTGCCGCCTTTAAAGTGGATGTGTTTTACAAACAGTCGGAACAAGTGTACAGGAGTTGAGGCATCGCAATGTGCTGGTTGGCGACGATAGAAGATCGTACAGAAAATCTACAAGGATGGGTCTGAAGAAATGCATGCACAAAATTATTTTTAGTTTTACAAACTTAATAAAGCACAAAGCCCATTGATGGATCCAGAACTTCGCCGAAGGGGTGGGGTTCTTTCGCTGTACCTGCCCATGCAATGGGGCGGGAGGGGAGGGTGGGTTCCAGAAAGCTGGTGGGTGAGTTCCAGAAAGCTACAGGCTATATTACAGGTGGCTTCGTACAGTAGTTACCAGGCCTTCGTCTTCATCCGTTTCTTGGTGCCAAGGCCTTTTGTAAGGCATGTTTTGAAATCATTCCAACCGCCTGAGGAGGGTCAATCTTCCTCTCGTGATACTGATGTAGAGTTTGCAACCCGGGTCAACATGGGAGCTTTCCCTCCCTCATATCTGTGCGACCAATCGATGGATTCCGCTGATTCAACGGTTCAAGATGAGATCTCCTCTGTCAGGCCCGATCCAGGGCCTGACTGAGGAGGCCCTGGGTCGCTAAGGGGGCTGTGCCGACGGAGAGGGCCCCTAGTCGCTAAGGGGGCTGTGCTGACGGAGAGGGCCCCTAGTCGCTGGAGACTCCGGACCGTCGGAGAGGGTCCAGAGCCGGTATGAAGGTCTCCTGGGTTGATGGGGGTCGAAATCGTGCAGGGAGCCCTTCGTGTTAGATGAGGTCCAAGCTTTTGAAGAGGGGACTCCAGCCGGACGGAGTGTCCTGAGCCGTGAAAGAGGGTCCCTGAGCCGACGGATGAGGGCCCGGGCCGGACGTGCAGAGCTACTGGGTCGGTTTTTGCCCACGCTGACGGGAGGGGCTCAGAGTTATCGGCGGGTTTCAAGCCAATAAAGAGGCCCTCGAGCTACGGAGATGATCCGGGCCCAAGCAGAGGTTTCCCGGTGTAAAGGGCCTCTCAGCCCATGGAGGCACCCTTGCTGTTAAAAAGCAGTGACGTTTCCAAGGGCTGAAGGGGCGCTACCACCGCCACCCCTGGCGAATCCGATGGCGGCCTCCAGGTGGCAAAGATATAACGGAGGAAAATTTGTAGCGTACCCTGCTTGTGTGGAAAGTGCCCTTGAGATCTGAAGACGTCCACCCTGAGGGCTAACAAGGGACCGCCCAAGAGCTGGAATGCCCATGCCGGCAGGAAAGAGCAATCTCAACTGGAATTGGCCCCGGACAGCTGAGGAATGAGCCGGCCGCCTGAGGGCCAGAGAAGGCTAGCATGCTATTTGGGGTTGAATTGGCACCTGAGGGATGGACAAGACCCCTAAGAGCCGAAGAGGACTAGTAAGGGCATATCTCAGAACTGAAATTCCCCCCAGATAAGCTAGACATGATTAATGAGGATTGTGATGTGCGCCAAAAGCAGTGAGAGTCGGAGAGGACTGGACTGGAATTCTTCTGAGGCTGTGAGCGGTCCCTAATGGGCGAACAAGGTCCCCCGATAGATTAAAATCCCCGTTGTCTGGCGATTGATGTGAGGAGTACCGAGGGCCAGCCTCAGGGCTAAAATGTTCTTGAAACCACAATTTCTGTCGATAACTGGGAAGGGCTCCTAGCAGCTTGAGAAGGCTAACAGCTGACAAAGATAACCCTTGACGGCTAACAAAGTCCCCTGAGAAATAAGTAAAGTACCCAGGGCTAACGATGCTTGTGAGATATACTGAGGGCCTGCGTCAGGGCTAGAAAGCCCTTGAAGCTAGAAGGACTGTCAATGATTGGGAAGGGCCCTAGCAGCTAGTCAGGATCCCTGACGATTGAAAATGGTCACTGAGCGCTAGAGAGAACTGAACTGGGATGTACAAGAGGCTTGCAAGGGGTATCTAAGAGAAGAACAGGGCCCATGAGATCTAAAGAGACTCCCTAAGGGCTATCGATGGTTATGAGGAATACGGGAGAGCCAGTTTCAGAGCTAGAATATCCTTGCTAGCCTGCAAAAAAACTGTCGAGAATTGGGGAGGTCCCCTGAGAACTAGAGCGGACCGAATTGTGAAGAATCTGAGGCATGGGAGGAACACTGAGGGATGAATAGAGCCACCGAGAGCTAAGGAGAGTTCCGAGAGCTGGCGATGTTTGCTAGGATTTGTGCGGCTGTCTCGGAGCTGCAGAATTCCCTTGAAAGCTGGACAGGTTTGTCGAAGACTGAGAATAGTCCATGCAAGTTGGAGAGGGCTCCTGACGGATGAATAAGTCCCCCGAGAGCCAGAGACGATTCGACTGGGATGCTCCTGATCTTTGGGATGGGCACGTGAGGGATTGGGGCTCCCTGAGACCTAAGTGAGTCCTAGAGAGCTGGTGATGGGTGCGAGGAATACTAAGGGTCCACCTCATATAAAATATATCCTTTAGAGTCATAAATGCTGTCGAGGACTGAGGAGGTCAGCCACCGCCACCTCAGCGACGGCGGCCGCCCATGTGGCCAAGGCCGTCCCAACGGCCACAGCCGTCCTGGCGGTGACGACCGCCTAAGCGGCCACAGCTGTCCCAGTGGCCCGACCACAGCTGCTCCAGCAGCTTCGGTGGCTCCAGCGATGGCGGAACAGACAGCACAGCGATAGCTGTGATGACGGTCGTTCCAGCGGTGCCAGTTGATGGCGGAACAGACAGCACAGCGATGCTGTGATGACGGTCGTTCCAGCGGTGCCAGTTGATGGCGGAACAGACAGCACAGCGATGCTGTGATGACGGTCGTTCCAGCGGTGCCAGTTGATGGCGGAACAGACAGCACAGCGATAGCTGTGATGACGGTCGTTCCAGCGGTGCCAGTTGATGGCGGAACAGACAGCACAGCGATAGCTGTGATGACGGTCGTTCCAGCGGTGCCAGTTGATGGCGGAACAGACAGCACAGCGATGCTGTGATGACGGTCGTTCCAGCGGTGCCAGTTGATGGCGGAACAGACAGCACAGCGATAGCTGTGATGACGGTCGTTCCAGCGGTGCCAGTTGATGGCGGAACAGACAGCACAGCGATAGCTGTGATGACGGTCGTTCCAGCGGTGCCAGTTGCTTCGATAGCTGTGATGACGGTCGTTCCAGCGGTGCCAGTTGATGGCGGAACAGACAGCACAGCGATGCTGTGATGACGGTCGTTCCAGCGGTGCCAGTTGATGGCGGAACAGACAGCACAGCGATAGCTGTGATGACGGTCGTTCCAGCGGCGCCAGTTGATGGCGGAACAGACAGACAGCGATAGCTGTGATGACGGTCGTTCCAGCGGTGCCAGTTGCTTCGATAGCTGTGATGACGGTCGTTCCAGCGGTGCCAGTTGATGGCGGAACAGACAGCACAGCGATGCTGTGATGACGGTCGTCCCAGCGGTGCCAGTTGATGGCGGAACAGACAGCACAGCGATGCTGTGATGACGGTCGTTCCAGCGGTGCCAGTTGATGGCGGAACAGACAGCCCAGCGATAGCTGTGATGACGGTCATTCCAGCGGTGCCAGTTGCTTCGATAGCTGTGATGACGGTCGTTCCAGCGGTGC
Source organism: Ashinkailepas kermadecensis (assembly GCA_034440615.1). Classification (NCBI taxonomy): domain Eukaryota; kingdom Metazoa; phylum Arthropoda; class Thecostraca; family Neolepadidae; genus Ashinkailepas; species Ashinkailepas kermadecensis. Next base: position 372,943 of record JAOTOM010004883.1, on the reverse strand, counting down.
CAGTTCCAGCGGTGCCAGTTGCTTCGATAGCTGTGATGACGGTCGTTCCAGCGGTGCCAGTTGCTTCGATAGCTGTGATGACGGTCGTTCCAGCGGTGCCAGTTGCTTCGATAGCTGTGATGACGGTCGTTCCAGCGGTGCCAGTTGCTTCGATAGCTGTGATGACGGTCGTTCCAGCGGTGCCAGTTGATGGCGGAACAGACAGCGATACTGTGATGACGGTCGTTCCAGCGGTGCCAGGCGCTTCGATAGCTGTGATGACGGTCGTTCCAGCGGTGCCAGTTGCTTCGATAGCTGTGATGACGGTCGTTCCAGCGGTGCCAGTTGATGGCGGAACAGACAGCGAGCTGTGATGACGGTCGTTCCAGCGGTGCCAGGCGCTTCGATAGCTGTGATGACGGTCGTTCCAGCGGTGCCAGTTGCTTCGATAGCTGTGATGACGGTCGTTCCAGCGGTGCCAGTTGATGGCGGAACAGACAGCGATAGCTGTGATGACGGTCGTTCCAGCGGTGCCAGTTGCTTCGATAGCTGTGATGACGGTCGTTCCAGCGGTGCCATTGCTTCGATAGCTGTATGACGGTCGTTCCAAGCGATAGCTGTGATGACGGTGTCGTTCCAGCGGTGCCAGTTGCTTCGATAGCTGTGATGACGGTCGTTCCAGCGGTGCCAGTTGATGCGGTTAGCTCAGTATGGCGTAGGTCGTTCCAGCGGTGCCAGTTGATGGCGGAACAGACAGCACAGCGATAGCTGTGATGACGGTCGTTCCAGCGGTGCCAGTTGATGGCGGAACAGACAGCACAGCGATGCTGTGATGACGGTCGTTCCAGCGGTGCCAGTTGATGGCGGAAAACACAGCGATAGCTGAGACGGTCGTTCCAGCGGTGCCAGTTATGGCAACAGACAGCACAGCGATAGCTGTGATGACGGTCGTTCCAGCGGTGCCAGTTGCTTCGATAGCTGTGATGACGGTCGTTCCAGCGGTGCCAGTTGATGGCGGAACAGACAGCACAGCGATGCTGTGATGACGGTCGTTCCAGCGGTGCCAGTTGATGGCGGAACAGACAGCACAGCGATCTGTGATGACGGTCGTTCCAGCGGCGCCAGTTGATGGCGGAACAGACAGACAGCGATAGCTGTGATGACGGTCGTTGCACCGGTGCCAGTTGCTTCGATAGCTGTGATGACGGTCGTTCCAGCGGTGCCAGTTGATGGCGGAACAGACAGCACAGCGATGCTGTGATGACGGTCGTCCCAGCGGTGCCAGTTGATGGCGGAACAGACAGCACAGCGATGCTGTGATGACGGTCGTTCCAGCGGTTCCAGTTGATGGCGGAACAACAGCCCAGCGATAGCTGTGATGACGGTCATTCCAGCGGTGCCAGTTGCTTCGATAGCTGTGATGACGGTCGTTCCAGCGGTGCCAGTTCCAGCGGTGCCAGTTGCTTCGATAGCTGTGATGACGGTCGTTCCAGCGGTGCCAGTTGCTTCGATAGCTGTGATGACGGTCGTTCCAGCGGTGCCAGTTGCTTCGATAGCTGTGATGACGGTCGTTCCAGCGGTGCCAGTTGCTTCGATAGCTGTGATGACGGTCGTTCCAGCGGTGCCAGTTGATGGCGGAACAGACAGCGATGCTGTGATGACGGTCGTTCCAGCGGTGCCAGGCGCTTCGATAGCTGTGATGACGGTCGTTCCAGCGGTGCCAGTTGCTTCGATAGCTGTGATGACGGTCGTTCCAGCGGTGCCAGTTGATGGCGGAACAGACAGCGATGCTGTGATGACGGTCGTTCCAGCGGTGCCAGGCGCTTCGATAGCTGTGATGACGGTCGTTCCAGCGGTGCCAGTTGCTTCGATAGCTGTGATGACGGTCGTTCCAGCGGTGCCAGTTGATGGCGGAACAGACAGCGATAGCTGTGATGACGGTCGTTCCAGCGGTGCCAGTTGCTTCGATAGCTGTGATGACGGTCGTTCCAGCGGTGCCAGTTGCTTCGATAGCTGTGATGACGGTCGTCCCAGCGGTGCCAGTTGCTTCGATAGCTGTGATGACGGTCGTTCCAGCGGTGCCAGTTGCTTCGATAGCTGTGATGACGGTCGTTCCAGCGGTGCCAGTTGATGGCGGAACAGACAGCGATAGCTGTGATGACGGTCGTCCCAGCGGTGCCAGTTGCTTCGATAGCTGTGATGACGGTCGTTCCAGCGGTGCCAGTTGATGGCGGAACAGACAGCGATAGCTGTGATGACGGTCGTCCCAGCGGTGCCAGTTGCTTCGATAGCTGTGATGACGGTCGTTCCAGCGGTGCCAGTTGCTTCGATAGCTGTGATGACGGTCGTTCCAGCGGTGCCAGTTGCTTCGATAGCTGTGATGACGGTCGTTCCAGCGGTGCCAGTTGATGGCGGAACAGACAGCGATAGCTGTGATGACGGTCGTCCCAGCGGTGCCAGTTGCTTCGATAGCTGTGATGACGGTCGTTCCAGCGGTGCCAGTTGCTTCGATAGCTGTGATGACGGTCGTTCCAGCGGTGCCAGTTGCTTCGATAGCTGTGATGACGGTCGTTCCAGCGGTGCCAGTTGCTTCGATAGCTGTGATGACGGTCGTTCCAGCGGTGCCAGTTGCTTCGCCTTGGTTCCGGGCGACACCGGTTAATACAAAAAATAACTAAATAAAATAAGTTGTAGGATGCTGTGTGTGGGGCATGGCCATGCATGTTGCCGGTCCTTCCACTCCCCCAAAAAATTGCATTTATTTTTCCATACGGGTATCCACGCCTCATTTGGAGAACGTATCACTGTGTTCAAAAGGTGCGACCATATGGGCCCAACCCTTATCATGAATACCTTCCCGATTAAACTATTTCTGAACGGAGCGGATAACAAAAAGAAGCAATTGTGTCCATGGAGATGAGCACTAGTACTTTTAATCAATAGAATACAATTGATTTCTTCATTAGAGATGTGTTAATGTCCCTTTTTCCGTGATTGGTTTTATTTGCTTGGTTGTCTGCAGCAAAATGGATTGTTTTTCTTTTTGGTATTTGCTGGCCTGTTGGACCTTGATTGCATGTCTCACACTGGGTACGCCAGCACGGAGTGCTTTGTTTTCCCAAGTATTTAACCATATTTTACTGATGTTCCTTCGAAATGCCGCTCCCCTCCCTACCCTGAAGAGGTGGTGTATTTATAAATTAGTTGAGGGGAATAAAGGGCGCCAGTGCCGTTCAAGGTGCGCCAAATTAGTCGAAAAGTCGCTGAAGTCGGCTGGAGGAGCACCGTCTTTGTGCATCGACGGCGCTGATTGAGATTATCGAGGGGATTGCACTATGAACCTCCCGAAGCCTAGATTTTCATTTAAAGTGACGCCTCCAGCTGAAATGAAAAAGAGAGAGAGATGGGGTACGGGTGATGTGTCGGGGGGAGGAGTGACGCTTGTAATTTGTGTAAGTTATCTCGAGCCGAGCTGGCTATAGCTAAATGCTTCACTACATGCACCACTGTCTCCACCCCTTAAAAAAACACCATTATCATCAACAGTTACCAGTCATCCTCCATTGACAAATCTGCGAGAGCGTTGAGAGTCGCGTTCCTCTTAAATGCTAGGATTTTGGGCGGAATTCTGAAGTTAAAACTGGCTACCGTATGACCCTTGAATCGTTTTAACTTATCAATAACATCCTCATTGCCCTCTATCGCTAGACGTATCAGCCACAAAGCCGTCAAAAGCAATACTCAAAGCCGGCTTTATGGGCGTCGGCCGAGCTCGCAGACTCCACTGACGTCACAGCCGTAAAACAGCCCCGATTCGCCGGACAGAAATACTTTTGGAGAAGGCCTTGCAGCTGAGGAACTGGAGCTCTTCGCGAATGTTTAGCTTTTCGCCTTCGGGCTAAAGTGAGCGAAGCACGTGTGGTTTTACTTTGGATGGTTTTTACCCATACATGTTAATATATGGGGACGTGTGCTCGTGCCACGTGCTCTCCCCCCCCCCCCCTCCAGTGGCGCAGCCAGGATTTTCATAAGGGGAGGCCAGATCCAAAACAGAATGTGAAAAAATGGACGTCTCTCGACGCGCGCCGAAAATTTGGGGTTTTGCGTGGTGAAAATCTGGAAATTTGCCGTTTGATTTAGTGTATTTTTGGTTCATAAGTGGGGTGGGCCCCCTTAACTGTGTCTCCGCTCCCCTTAATACCAACCAGGACCACCGCGACTTACCAAAATCTAAGATTGCACAGCTCTTGTCGTTGACATCAGCGGCTCGGCAAAGAGTGACGGACAAACACCAACATATTTATTAGAGAATGTAGATGAGAAGTTTGTGGTTGACACTAAGACGCGACCGAATAATCTGTGTATACGGCAGCCGTCTGGTGTCCGTCCGATACAGCATCCCATGCAGTGTATGTACGCAGCGAAGTTTGTGCACCACGACCTCCGTTGAATGATGTGCTGTTGGGGACGTCGTAGCGTCTGTGCGCGTCAAGGTGCCGAATGAGAGGGGAATGGAAGGGGAGGGGAGACCGTCTCCGAGGTGTTCGGACAGTCGTGATGAAGCTTAGTTTATAGGATAATTCCCTCCACAAAATAATTTTGTATTTCGTCAGCCCAGCCCATTGACTTTCACGTTTGGAGTGTCTTAGAGTCGAGGTAAGCGCTGGTTAATATACGTTGAATCCAAATTCCGTGCCATTTTTGCATACGAAAGTATAGTTCCTTTCAGGCCATTCGTCAGATAAAACAAAAATACGGGTACACATTGATCTGACGTGACCCAATAATCATTCACTGAAATATATAAATATGGGCATCAACAGATTTTCAAAGAACCGAAGAATGTGTGTACATTCATCTCAAACAGTTTTCTCGCAGTAGCGCACCGAACAAAATTCCTCTTTTTTTAAACATTCTTTTTTACCGGGCCTGTAAGGTCAACCGCTTTCTGACAAAGCTATAAATGAGGCATATTGCAAATACAACATTGTTTCCCCTATCAACAGACAATTCAGACAAAGTAGACTATTGATCTTACTTTGTTGAGGTACTATAAGGTAAGTTTTGCTGATAGTGTCGATGCATTTTAACTTTTCAAGCATCAAGCTTCCACTTTGTCGGAAGTTGGTTTTCACAATCTGCAGCAGAGCATCGTATCTCTAATATACTATTTGAGTAAAGGAGTTTGTTAATGACTATTTATGTATTGTCCCTACAGATCTCCCTCGTTCTGCCCTTTCCACCGCCGCTCTCCTTCATCCTCTGTATTCCACGTCCCCTCACACTCCCCCCACATTCCTTCGCTCTCCAAATTCCAATCGCCATCTGTCACACTCTCCCGTCGTCACCCGCTCCCACCCTGTTCCTCAAACCATCACTACGACAATTTCTGGCCTGCATTCTTTGACGGCGTTCCAGACAGCTAAAAGCGAGTGAGTAGGTGTATATCGTGACAGGTCACCAAAATCTGAGAAAAAACAACTTTCGTAGAGCAATGGCAATCCCCATCCTTTCACGTAGGAATACGATCTCTTATATATTTTCGTTTGCTTCTGGACCTCCTGCGCGGATATGCGATCGAATGCTCCTTAGATAATTAATAAATACATACTGACACCGACTTAATGCTGTTTTGCAGCGCACAAGACAAGGAAACGTACCGTGACAAGATGACGCCTAACGTACTCTCAAGTTACCCACAGTTCTACGGAGACGCCCCGTTTCACTACTGGTGAGTTATGTCAATAGTTTGGTAAGTAGCCCTCCGAGCGTCTCATCCTTCGTCGCCATCTCCCTTCCTCGCCCTCCTCCGCCATCTATCCCCTTCTTCCGCCACAAACTGTCAGCCCACCCTCAACCTAACCCTCACCCACACACACACTCTCACCATTCCCATCCTCATCCTCTCCCACCAACGGTTCGTTGGAAGAGCTCTAAATGTTTAAAATACGAGATGCATACCCGCCGGATGCTGAGCATGTCATGATAACGGATATATGGTCCTTATCAAAATCTACTCATTGCTTAAGAATATTGGGCGCTATATGACCTGTGCAGTCGATGCGCCCCTAAACCACAATAACAGTAACAGCTTAAGAATATTAATTTGTCCAGATTTGAGATTGTCGTAACGCATCGGATCGGCTGCTGAAGCTGTCATTATGCAGCTGTCCCATTTAGTAAGTCTTATGTTGGTATGTTATCTATGGCTGTCCCCCTATAACAACTCACAAAATTCTAGACAACTATATCCGGTATGTGGCACTGGTCTTGTCACCATACACCGGTTGTCGTACCTAGAACCCTGCTGCTCCATCTAGTGGCATTACGACCGACTTCTTTGGCCGCACATGCAAATGAGATCGTCCGTAGCGACATGCTGGCTGAGAATTCACCGCCCGGTGCCGAGCATGCGGGTACACTGTCCGATCCGGCGTGAATATGCTCAAATACGAGCAGTTCGTATTAATTGCATCGGGTCTCCATGAAGGCCCCCGGAACGTACGGATGGTTGGAGAGCGTTGGGACATGTGTTTTCTGCACTTCATCTGCGCCTGGTTTGTGGTATTTAGTGTTTGTCCAGGCCCACCTAGAATGTGTCGCTGGGGTCGCGATGCCGGAGAGTGCACAGTGGCGCACTGCAAACACCTTCCTTGGCTTAATCTTCACACATTGATGTTGCGCCGCCTGTCACAGAGTGAATGAATGATGAATGAATGATGAACCTAATGAGAGATGACCGCCGCGTAAGCTTGAGCAACCGACTCGGCGAGTTGACGTGGTTTCAAAACTGGACCGAAGTACGCTTAAAATGAGTCAACAAATTGTGATAATTGTATACTCCAACCCACCACATGCTCGATTTTCCCGATGGTATGTGTCGCTTTTTGAGCACTGAGATCGCTTCAAACGAAGCGCCTGACCTCATCTATACACATGGATTGGGTGATGGGAGTACGAGGGAGGGGCTAACGGGAAGGGGCGCGGGAGGAGATGCCCCGCCCCTTCGAAGCATGAAGTAGGCTTGGGTGCAGGAGATGAACCTCCTGGCCCCCTCTATAAGAAGGCGGGGTTAATCTCTCTAGCTCCAGCCTACTTCGACGCGCGCGAGGGAGAGCGATTGGGGAGGGGAGAAGTGGCGGAAGAGGGATTGGGGAGGGGAGAGGTGGCGGGAGGGGAGAGGTGGCGGGAGAGGGGAGAGGGGCCCGGGAGAGGGATTGGGGGCGGGAGCGGGGGAGGGGAGAGGGGCCCGGGAGAGGGATTGGGGCGGGAGCGGGGAGGGAGAGGGGCCCGGGATTGGGGGCGGAGCGGGGAGGAGAGGTGGTGGGGGATGGATGGGAGATCTTGCAACCTCTCCCCTGCCATCCCTTATCCTTTTCCCCTCCCTCATCCCTTTCCCTCATCCCTTCCATCTCCCTCCCCCATCCTTCCCTCTCCCCCCCCTTCCCTCTCCCTCCCTCATCCCTTCCCTCTCCCTCCCTCATCCCTTCCCTCTCCCTCCCTCATCCCTTCCCTCTCCCTCCCTCATCCCTTCCCTCTCCCTCCCTCATCCCTTCCCTCTCCCTCCCTCATCCCTTCCCTCCCCTCCCTCATCCCTTCCCCTCATCCCTTCCCTCTCCCCTCCCCTCATCCCTTCCCTCTCCCTCCCCATCCCTTCCCTCCCTCATCCCTTCCCTCTCTTATACCTCAACCCTCCCCCTTACCCTCTCCCCTCTGATTTTCCCTCTCTCCTGCTGATTATCTGATCTGATTATCTGACTATTTGATCCGACTATCTGATTATCCCCTCCCATCCCTTTGAATTGAAGTTATTTCTCCATTATCCCCTTCTAATCACATATCTTGGCCGTGTTGCAGATCGCAGGTCTCAAGACATCACCATCTGAACGCGTGCGGTCCGTGGACTCCGGCCTGCCGGACGACTGAAAGTGCGGACCACAAGAAGCTGTGCAGTCCACCGCTGTGAAGTTCAGTGTCAGAAAAGTTAGGCATTTTATTCCAGATAAGCGTAGGATCGTTCGCCGCGGAAAAAAGAGCGTGGTGTAGTAGTTAACTGGTGCAAGGGGTTTTAGCAGAAACGGACGGATTGTAGATGGTTGATGCAAAGAGCTTCAATTAGACTATCTAGGTAGCTGTTTCAAAGAAAGTATGACATGAACCTGGAGTCGTGAGTTAGACACCACAACTTTGGTTCGCGATCATTTTGGATTGCGACACATCCCAAAGAAAACGGTTCTCGCAGCCAAGGACAATCCGTCCGCTGTTGCTGAAGCTGCAGTTGCAGGAAGTGATACGATGGTGCGGTGCAAAAGCATGCATGTGAAAAGGTGCTTCCCTTAGTACTTTGCTGGTATTGGATTTCGCGACTTTTCGACCAAATATGCTCAAATATACGGCTGAAATCAAGATGTTCTTCGCATGACCGCAACATTGAACATGATATCTCATCGGGTGTACATGTAGGCACATTTTGTGGCCATCTGCAAGTGAATCGAACAACACGATACGAATTACAGCGCCAGGACCCCATGTTGGCAACATTAACACTACACACTACATAACACTGGCCGTACCTTGTGCAACTGTGAACGTGTACAGAACATACGCAAATTCCATAGGCGGGTAGCTGAGTATTCGGGTATTCGTCCCCCTGCGCAGACTGTGGAGGCATTGCTGCAGATTATAATTCCAGTAAAAACATGTCAGTTACATTAGACAGCCAGCGGCTCGGAAATGGTACAAAATGACTGAACGAAATTGCGACGTTAGGAAAAGAAAATCGGCTTAGCATTCTTCACCGACTTAGGGGGTGGCTGCAGCTTTACGACTACTTCTACAAGTCCTGAGTCGATCGTGCCACTCCAGCGAGCAATGATTAAGTGGTTTCAATAGCTTAACATGGCCTCAAAGACATGACACTTACCTGGAGCTACCTTCAGTTCCGAAGAGCTCACCCTCTCCAGCACCATGCGTCGCAGCTGGCAGCGGTGATCCGCACTGAAACTAGTCCACAAAATGTCGGCCGCATACACATGAACACTTAGGACATAAAATATTGCGCATGAAGAAAATGAGGTGACTGCGTTCACCCAATTAGTATTAGTCTTAAATTGCATGCTTACCGAGTACTATGAGTAGATAATGTAGTATGATAAAGCCACACCAACTATAAAGTTGGTGTGGCATTGCCACACAGACTTTCTGTGAGAGCATGTATTTTTTAAAATGGCAATGCAGACCTATCAGCTAAAGGTTGAATTCACAGCATCCAATAAGCCAAACAAAGAAGCCTGACAGCCACACAAGCCATACCTTTTGATATTACTTACTATGCGAATGCTAGACACTTTGAAAACACCAAGGGACAATTGCCAGTCCTGAGAGATGGCGAGCTCCCAAAGGGTCGGACCGGGGCTCCGAAAAAAAATCATGCTGGGGACCACAAAAATCGCGCTGGTCTGTAAGAATCGCACCGGAAATTGACAAGCATGAAGCCGGCCCCCACAAGTCAATTCCAGCTCAGGAAAATCACTGGGCCCCAGAAATGTCGCCAAAGGCCCCCGAAACGCGTCGGCCCCATACAACACTTCGGAATACCGATAAATCATATTGGGCCCCCAGAAATCATACCGATAACCCAAAATCGCATCGGGATCATAGACGAATTCAGCCCCCCCCCCCCAACACAAAATCAATCCAAGCCCAGGAAATATTCTGAGCCCCCAAAATCCTGCAAAACTCGCAAAAACGCGCTGGGCTTCGAAACAAAAACGTCCCGGGCCCGCCAAATAAGGTTAGACCAGAATCGAACGGGCAAGGACCCCAAACATCGCAACGGGACCCAAAAGAAGGAAGCCGTAGCCGTAAAAATCAATCAGTCTCTGAAAATAATTATGGAGCCTGAAAAATCGCGCCCAGGGCCACTAAAACGCGTCGGACCCCTAAGAAAAATCGTACCGGGTCTCCGAAAGATCACTCCGGTGCCCTAAAAAATGGCGCTATATCTCTCAAAATTGCGCCGAGCCCCCATGCTGAGTCGCCCAGAGACGTGCAAAAAAATTAAACTGGAACCAGGAAAGATCAATCAGGGTTCAACAATCCTATGGAGCCCTACCAATCGACCTAAGGGCCTCCAAAACGCTTCGGGACCCGACAAGAGCGCACCGGCCTCCGAAGAATTCGCGCCTGGTCGGAGGACGAGGGCTTCGCACCCAGGGCACAAAAATATCGGGGGCTCGAAAAATCGAGCCGAAAAAATGTTCAATTAATTTACAACACAAAAAAATATGGACATGGATCATGACTAGTGTGGCCGTCACCATCCTGGCTGCGCCACTGGCACAGGAGTGAAGCCAATGGGACAAAGAGCTTAAGAGCACCAGGACCTTCTTGCGTTCCAGGGGACCTCTCAGGCTCCAGAAACCCCCTTAGGCTCCAGGGACCCTATACAATTCCCAAGAGTCCCGTCAGGATTCAGATCGTTCTCTAGGATCTCCTGCTAATTGCGATATCTAAAAAGGTCGTGGAAAGGCTAAGTGGGAGCAATGCAAACTTGAAACATATCGAAGGCACCGGAGACACGAAAATTCCTCAAAAGCCTGAAACCAAATAGCATGAAAGGTCAGAGGTCACAGCGCGGCGCATCGACTGCAGCGAGGTCACAGCGTGTCATCTAATAATTTTCGTTGTTGGTTTGTGGTAACCGCAAAGAATGGTGGGGTAAATCTGGACAGTTTTGAAAAATGTGGGGATACACCTTTGGGAGAATCCTGTCTTCGTCACCGCCTCGGCTACACCAACTTTGGGAGAATCCTGTCTTCGTCACCGCCTCGGCTACACCAACTTTGGGAGAATCCTGTCTTCGTCACCGCCTCGGCTACACCAACTTTGAAAGCGGTTCTCCACGCATGCCAATACATGAAATGCAATATTTTACTGGATCTTTCGGACAGCAGCAAATTCAAAATGATCGGCATGCCTCCTTTCAGAGAAGACGCTACCTTCCACCAACGGAGAGAAAACAAAACCACCAATATCTTGAAACGAAAATGTGTTGGGAACCAACAGCTTGTTAAAGAATCTGATCTACTGAACGAGATGGAATCGTTATTACAGGTAGGCCGGCTCACACCGGCTATTTGTTTGCGTTTTAGGATCGAAAAGTAGGCGAAACAACGTAATCGGATAGTTACGAAAGGATAAAGTGAACGAAGCGGTTTTGTTTTGGTTTCGATTTTCGCTTGGTTTTCGCACGCCAGACGAAGTGGTGCGATTTATTCTGAATAAGACTCCTGAAGTATTTCCATTGCGATTCCTTGTGGGATGGGAAGTATGTACTAATGTTATCGTCCGTTCGCCATGAAGGACACCGACTGTCTGTTGTTTTTGGCCAAAGGATCTATCACAGAATAGCCTATTAGTCGGCTATAGGTGTGAGAGAAAAGAGAGAGAGAGAAGATACGTGCACACTGAAGGAGTCCCTGCAATCTGTATAAGGGGCTCCATCCATTGCTAGCTAAAGTTGTGAGCTAAATGGGTCCTCCTATATGCACATATGCATGAAGAAGCACCGTTGTTGCGAAGTGTACATCGGGAAAAATTACACCCTTCAGGATCACAAGCATCATCCTTCTCCCGTTCACCATATTCAGAATCCATTTCGAGCTTAAACCGGCCACGGTGGGCTGCTATCGACCCGTAGCTGGTCGGTGGCAGTAATTCGCCTCTGCAGCCAGCTGCTCTATTCGGAACAAGCGAGGAAAGAGAAAGCATTGTTGGACGACTTTGAAACTAAGTCAATCAAACGCAGAAAAACACCGACGCGCAGTTCTAAGTGCGCAGTGGTGGAAGAGGACGGTGAATGGCTCTGTGTCTAGTTTTTTGTTCCATCACTTAACAATAAATAATCAGGAGTGCGCCTCGCATTGTTTCTGCGGTAAAGGTACCCATCTGCGTCTTGGACGAAAATAACGGGTGAATACTTGAGATATGGAAGTTTTTTAACTTGTATATTTCAGGTCAGAATCGGGATGTCGAGTGATCGAAGACACTTTTGAACTATTTTATAATGTGATTATAATGTGCTTAACCCATTATTGTCCCAATCATAGTACCCATCCCAACACCCATCATCATAATGTTCACGCAATGATGAAGACGGTGCTTGGAGACTAACTTTTGAGGAAAAATATTGATCTTAGCGAAGCACTCATAATATATGTACAAAACTAAACAAACACGAGCGACATGCTTGAAACGTATTCACTTTCTACAACTATGTAGGCGCACCAATACTGTACCGACGTTCACCTTAAACTTTGTCACCAAGATTACCTACGTTTTGGGAGACACCGGTTAAGTGAGGAAAGGATGCTTTGCGGAACACTAATATTGGGAACGAAATGTCCTTGCCCTGTTTTGTCCTGCTACGAAACCATATTGAATCTTAATTACTGTTGAAAAGGCTTGGCGCCGAAATACATCCGGTGATCGAAGGTACTTTTCGAATATTCTGTAATGTGATCATGGCTGTTATCTGATGATATGACTGACTGATAATCTGAGACTATTCAGGTAGTCGTCACCCCTGTCCATGTACCTCAGCCTACCTACTTCACAACCTGAAGGTTGTATCACGTACATAACATGAGAACGACATTCGTGTCCATTTATGAGAGACTATTCAGGTAATCGTCACTCCTGCCCATGTACCACAGCCTACCTTCCTCACAATCAGAGCTTAGAAATTCGAAGCTACTTGACAATTCCTACTTGATAAGCTCTGATTGAGACAAGACTTAAAATAGGCTACACACGGCGCAGCGTGCGTGGTGGAGGAAATCGGGATAGTCAGCACAATGCACAGTGATAAGGTGAGCTTCAACAGCATACAATGGACATGAGCCTGAGGTTCCTGCGTGCGTGCTGTGAGGATGTGTCCAATCACATTCTAGAAACGAGGGAGAGAAAACACTAATATTTCAGCCCCAGCAAGTTCAATCTGGAGCATCGGAAACCGCAGACCGGCTGCAATCATGCAAGCCTGAGCTTTACCAGCATTCATGTAGATCCGAGTTTCGGTGGCATTCTGTGCCTCCCAAGAATGCAAAAATTGGCAGATACCAGGCCCATGACAGATACCAGGCCCATGCATTAAGCAAGGTCAGCATGTCAGTATGTCAAGATATTGATTTGAGGAAATGGTATCAAGCCAGAGGCCAGTGCAATTGATGTCTCGCAGGCAGTTAGTAACATGGTGTGTGTAAAACAGAATATCTCATCATGGCTCAAGAAAATGTTATTTGACATTCCATGTGGACGGATAGCCCATTGGCGTAAAAGTTGTACATAATGTCAGTATCTGCAAGTCGCTGGTTTAATTTGGGCTACCTATAGCTCTCCTTAGGTGAGAGCGTTGCACATTATGTTCTTTTTGTGAGCGGAAGGTGTTGCACTGGCACAGTGATCGTGTTGTCACCTCTTACACGTAGCCACTTCAAATGTTCAGATTAAAAGGCTGTAACTGGATGCATAATGCACCTAGACGCCACATGATACTGTACACAGTCATGCTCTCATCCACCTAGGTGCCACATGGTACCATCCACACTCATGCTCTCATGCACCTAGGTGCCACATGGTACCATCCAGTCATGCTTTAATACACCTAGATACTACATGGTACCGCCCATACGGGCACGCTCTCATGCACCTAGGTGCCACATGGTACCGCCCACAGTCATGCTCTCATCCACCTAGGTGCCACATACTCCCATACACCAAGGTGTCACATGATATTGCCTACAGTTGTGCTCTCTTGCACCTATGTGCCACATGGTACCGCCCACATAGTCACGCTCTCATCCACCTAGGTGCCACATAGTGCCGACCACAGTCACGTTCTCACGCTTCTAGGTGCCACATAGTGCCGACCACAGTCACGTTCTCACGCTTCTAGGTGCCACATAGTGCCGACCACAGTCACGTTCTCACGCTTCTAGGTGCCACATAGTGCCGACCACAGTCATGCCCTCATGCATCTTAGTGTCACATGGCACCGCCCACAGTCATGCTCTCATGCACCCGACGGTGACACAATGGCACAAATAACGCCATGGCTGTGCCAGCACCCAATCTGCCTGGGAGAGCATACATGGATCAATATGATCGCCTACATGCCAATGTATAGCCAAACTGAAACAAGAGCTACATCAACATATATTGCAGACATGATAGCCTGTTGATTTGCATATACGCTGTATAACCTATGCAGTTAATGCGCCCCTAAACCCCCAAAAAGATTTGCATATACAAGCCTGCATAAAGTGTCCCACATCTGAAAGCGCAATTTCTGCTGGCAATGATTGATTTATGCTTGCCAATGGTACATTATATGAATCGCAGCATCCATTGTCCGGAATCGATCAGTGTGTCCAATGCTGCCGACCAGACTCACCCTGTCCACCACAGGCACCGCCTGCATCTGTCCTGCACACAGCTGTCTCGACTCTTTTCATTTGACCTCTGGTGGCAAGGCCGCCCATCTACGGTGGGGTCGTGGCGGGGGTTGAAGGTTTTGGAACTGAATGTTCCAGGATACCCTTGTGTTCCAGGTATCGGTGATGCTACCCTCACAACTCGGAGGGTGTCCTGTTGAGCGAATTCCAACTCCATCTACTATATCCTTGGTCCCGAGTTGCCTTTGCAATAATCATCCCATCTTTGGTACCGAATTTGGCTAGTTTTCCTCAAGCCCTCCTTCCGCCTAGCAGCATACCCAGCACCCTACCCAGAACGGCCCAAGGCCTCGAAAATGTAAGGAAACCGACCGGGGCAGCTTTTTAAAAAAGTTAGTTTCTCCGCACAGATACCCTTTCGTTGTCCAGTTCGCCCATTTGCCCGAAACGAGCCTCACGCAAGTTTTGGAGGTCTTCCGTATTCTATAAATTTTACAATCAGCTTTTTGTTTGTTTCTCAGACTGACTTATACGTACGTCACCACGCAGAGCTACCACAAGCTTCTGTTTATTATGTTTAGTATGTAGTTTATTATGGATTACAATTACTTTCTTCGGGAAGGTGAATTGCGAAAGCATTCTTGCAAATGACACGCCGAAGCAACCGGACGTCATCCATGCTCGTCATCCATCGCTACTCAACCGGACGTCATCCATGCTCGTCATCCATCGCTATGACAACCGGACGTCATCCATGCTCGTCATCCATCGCTATGACAACCGGACGTCATCCATGCTCGTCATCCATCGCTATAACAACCGGACGTCATCCATGCTCGTCATCTATCGCTACAACCGGACGTCATCCATGCTCGTCATCCATCGCTACAACCGGACGTCATCCATGCTCGTCATCCATCGCTACAACCGGACGTCATCCATGCTCGTCATCCATCGCTACAACCGGACGTCATCCATGCTCGTCATCCATCGCTACAACCGGACGTCATCCATGCTCGTCATCCATCGCTACTCAAAGCATGTTTAGGCATGGCACAATGCCTGAACAATGGCTCTTCGTCAGGAGTGAGATGTCGAAACCAGCATGGTAGGATGTCGTAATTTGCTAGTGAAGCATGTATAAAATACGGTTCATGTCCCTCAAGATCAATGTTGAACCAGTACGGTTCTAATTAGTGTGTATGTTTGTCGTTTATTTTGGGTGGCACCTAATATAGGGATACGTATACTAATGATGACAACAAATACCGTACTATGAACGAATGATATTGGATAACAGACCACACCATAGGTGATCACTTTACACATCCCTGTACACACGATTACCTTTGGGAAATTGTGTTACAAGATATTTGTGTATCACACTGTAAAAATGAGCGTAAGCATAATACTCACACGCGGGATATTGTTAGAAGCAAGGCATAGAAACTTTATAAACACTCACCAAGAAGCACGATGTTGACACTTATTTGGGGAAGACGCCTAATTGCACCCTATATCACGAATAATTTATCACTGGCATGGTGCGTCCCACCCCACCCACCTGCTTGGCGTAGGTGAAGCTTCCTAAATCTTTCGAAAGGTTCAATGACCTCCGATGAAATGCTCGGTTGAGCCCGTCTATGATCGCAATAATCACAAATTTTGGCGTGAGATCCTATTGACTAATCCATACAATACGCTTTTACCTCACAAACTATACGGAAAAAACTATTCAGCAGGGGTCGTAAATCCTGGTAACCCAGCTACGACCTTGGCCACAGAAGCTCAGGAAAATCACTTGGAGACAAAATGAGCAAACCCTCTCTTTATATTATCGCAACGGTATGGCTGGCATCCTTCTAGCATGGCTTTTGTGCAGGAAGCCGCAATTGCTGGTGTGCCACTATTTTTCTGGTTCCGATTTGGTTAGCCTAAGTTATGCTTGAATATGCTAGCAACTCATCTTATGATGAGCCTTAACGACTGGTGGTATTGGTTTAAACTTAGACGTGTCTCCCGTCAAGGACATATTTTGACGGTTATCGCAGGTTTGGAGACACTCTCCGTAGACACATGCTTTGGCAATGACTGTCCTCAAAGCCAGGCTACCGATCTGGCTTTGGGCCGAGCATATATCCTGATGAGCCGAGCAGAGCGAGCATATTAGAACGCTTCCAAAACATATGTATACCAAGGTAGATGCAAAATTGTTCATTACACTCGCTCTGATTATGATAAAAACTGGTGCACTGGGCCATCTATCGCCCGGATTATGATCATAAAATTTCTGGTTTATAGGTCAAATGGGTCACGAGATACAGGTTGGGAACTTTGAGGTCTTGGAAGTTGGAAGGAAGTTCATATAGAAAATCTTTTTTATCGTGATGGTGGTAGCAATTAGCTTACCAAACCAATATATCGCTTGAAAGCGGAAGATCTGCTCAATTCAATACAAATAAGTGTGGGCTTGTGAAGTCAACATTTGACCTTTGTGACCTCGTGACGTGTGATTCACCTCTTGACCATTTAAAACGTCTTATTTTGATATTTTCTTGTCTAGCTGATTTGCCCAGTCAATTGTTTACCTGATGACGTATTGTTTTTCTTGTAAAGCCGAATCCCTACTGGGCCACAGAGGCCAAATGTCAGAGCCTGACATGAGCTCCAGATAATGGTATTTTACGTGACTTGGAGCATAGCCGATATGGATGCCATTTTAAAGCTACTCGGCTACAGGTCACGATGGTGAAATTGTGAAGTACGCTAGAAGTTAAAAAGGTCACATGTGGGTCGTTGACTTGACCTCGAAATGGCGGATTTGTATGAATTGTAGAAATGGTCGATATGGGTATCCTTTAAAGCCCATTGCTGATAGATCACGATTACATCAGGTTTAAACGCATGAGAGGTCATGATGGTCGCATATGGGTCAGCATAATATGTTCACATATGAGTCACATATTTCAACACTTAAGTTGAAGCTTCAGGTGTGCATTATAGAAGATTTTCCACCTTGGAGCGTTCGGGAGCACTTCGTTCGGAGAAAACAACAAGGCCACACACGTGTCATGGAAGGTCACATAGGTCATATATGGATAAGTTGTTTTAACGATATCACGGTTTAGGGGCGGGGTTTGCTGAGCGGTTAAGTTGTTGAGCTCTGGCTACCAAGGTTGCGGGAACAACACTCGCACCACTCGGGACACTTTCCAACCCCGCGGCCCACCGGCGAAACAGTGTGGGAGGCGCCACCAGCCGTGATCACGCACGAAGTGCGTCGTAAACCACCCAATAAACAACGATATCACGGTTTGCGGTGCCTTGTAGGATTTGGTCACGGTCCGGTCTTATCGTGTCGCCGGGGTCTGTCGACGCGTCGGCCACGAGTTATCGTCCGTCTGCCGTCACCATTTTATGACGTTTTCCAGAGATGTCGGTGGAAGCCGCCGCACACGCACGACACACGTCACTGAACGGAAATTGAACAGGAAAGTGGTTTAAATTCGCGGGTCCAACGCCATTAGTATGCTGTGCAAGGAGATGCTAAAACCGTTCCAGATGCAGAAGGCACGAAATGTGCAGTATAAAAGCTATTAGCTACTTTAACACGCGCCCTGGAGGGCCTCTGAAAATTACGCGCACTGGAGGGGGGGGGGGCGGATTCCGCCCCCCCCCTAAGATCTCGGCTCCTAGTGAAGCTAGAGGAACTAAATTCGCAGGGTGGATGGGTACGGTAGTGAACTCTATTGTGTGCAAAATTTACGACCTTAGGTCAATATCTTCAAGGTCAAATGAGGTCAAATTTGGAACATTTCTGGTATTGCGTGGCTTGACTTGTCATCGTTATGGATCGCTGTGATTGTGTTTAAATGCTCCAAAATGGGCATCAATGATGTTTTGGACATTACTAATGATGCAATGCAGATGCTAGATCCAACATTTGACCTCAGGTCACCTATATAACACCACTTTATCAGGTCAGTTACCTGTTCCAGTTACCGGAACCGGGCCGCCCGCCCGACTGCTCCGTCGGGCAGCTCGGAACAATCGGCTTCGTGAAGAAAGGAGTGAAGTACATGAATAAAGTATGGAAACTCAATGACAAACAGTACAAATGGCAAACAGTAGTGTATTTATGACAACATTCCAGTTGATCAAGTTTGGTTCCATTAACATGTCATAAACTTGACCTGACTTGACCTCGGTGACCTAACATGACCCTGAAACTATATACCATATCAATATACATCAAACAAGTCGCTAGTGTTGCCAAGAACACTCCCCTTTTGCGAATATACGGGAAGCGCATCAGCGCCGATTTTTGTGGTCTGGTGCTATACATTTTTTTAACTTTAACGGCCCCTAACTTGAAAATATTTCGGCCGATTTCCAGTTTTCTTGCTTTAAACGACGCGCCGGTCATTTCTAAGCAGGTACTCAGAAAATCGCGTATATCGACCGGTACAATCTGCAGTTTATTGGGTGGTTCACGACGCGCTTTTTGCACATTCACGGCTAATGGCGCCGCCCACACTGTTTCGCCGGTGGGCCGCGGGATTGGGAAATGTTCCGAGCGGTGCGAGTGTCGAACCCGGGACCTTTGGTACCCAGAGCCCAACACCTTAAAATCTGCAGTTATTTACAAAAAACCGGAGGGGTGGGCGGATTTCGCCCCCCCCTCCAGTGCGCGTGCTAAGCTACTTTTGGACTGTGTTCTCGAATTGTGCACTGCTTTTTGGGATGGAAATGACAGCCCTGCTATCGGGTTTTCAACCTTTGCGATTCCGAGACCTCACTATTGCGTGCTGGCCAACGGCGAGGCGCTGATAGCCCGAGTCACACAAGATTCATGTGAGCATCTACCGAAACAAATGAGCATCCTGGCGTGCGCTGTTTCTATGACGTTAATTTGTGGGCAATTTCCTGCATTCCAGTCGAGTGTTTCTTCAGCCCAGAGCGGTTGGAAATCACTTCTGGGACTGCCCAACGTGCCCCCAGAATGGCGTCATTCTCGTCTGTTAGATCCCTGAGCTCTTGGGTGGCGTAGTTTGCAACCTGGGAACCACCTACATCTCTGCTGCAAATTACAGCACTGACAACATTGAAAGCGAAATTTCCTAAATATTTTTTTCAGTCTGTGCTTTTGGCAGTGGGGTTCACTTTCTAGACTGCCTGTAAAGTCCAACCATCCGGATTGAGCTCTCGGCTGGCTGACTGTGGAGCCGACTCTGACAATCCACTGAATTGGAGTGATCTGTGCAGATCTAGTTTGATGGATGACAATCACGGGTCTTCTCAGTGTGGAAAGGGTGGCTACAAACACTAAACGTGAGCATATTCAATAATTCGTACACTCCCCCAAGCTGGACAAAGGTCACGAGTCACTACAAACGCACTACGCACCACACAATTAAAAAGTGTCTTAGAAATGAGCTTCGATATAGCCGGATTTCTGTATATAAGGACTTCCCAGTGCATGTACATGGAGTTTTGACGGAACCTGACGAATTACTTCGCTATAGCCGAATTACTCTATATCTGGATACGGTACAACCGGATTTAACTGTATCATTGTCATCACGACCTCATGCAACAATTCGCCGTTCGGCGATAATAGCAGCCAATTGAGTTGGCAAGCTGCGACATCCTTGAAGGTTTATTATATATAAAAAATGCTTAAGAAATAAGATATTGTTGACAGGACTTACGAAGATCATCAAGGGGGCTCGATCATTCAATTCAGTCAGGATGCAATGTCATTGGCGTGGCCCCACACATACAAGTCCACCCTAAATTATTAATCAATTGTAGATAAGCCGAAAGTGTGGCGGGACAAGGGTACCCTGAGAGAGACAAAAAATACAACGCCCACGACTTCCGACTAGGTGCCCTTAGGCAGCGTAGGTATCTTTCATGCTAAGACCCATGGAGATTGAAAAGAAACATAATTAAAAACCAATTTCCACACCATCCGCCACCTTTTTGTGCAGACATTCAGTTGTCTCAACAATAGCTACTTCTATATACTTCTATTTCATTACATGAATACAAAAATGGTAAGGAGCCGCAACAAAAAAGCTTCGTTTGTTATTTGGGCTTTAGGGCGCATCGACCAACAAAAAAGCTTCGATTGCGTTGGGTGACTGTAATAAAATAACTTAAATGTATCTTTGAAACGATACATTCCGCTCTGAAAGCATTGATTTTACGATAATTGCATGGTCAAAATGCGCTGGTTCACACTGCACTTCGATCGAACGCCGCAAAGCTGTCCGCTGCCACCATGCTAGGCTTACAAAATCACGATGTTCCGCTTACGTTCTTTTCCCAAAACGTTAGCAATTTTCCGATATGAACCGTACTTCTCTCGATATCGACAACTCATCGTAACCTTTTCGGAGCCAGAATGATGAGTAAATCCCACCACAGGGCTTGTCCGTATCAATGACACCACAGCCTTGCAAATGTCATACCGCGACCCCAGTCTGTACTCCCATGCTATTCCCAGTCTGTATTGCCATGCTATTCCCAGTCTGTACTGCCATGCTATTCCTAGTATGTACCCCCATGCTATTCCCAGTATGTGCTCCCATACTACTCCCAGTCTTTACTCTGTCATGCACTCCCGTCACACCCACAGGACCAGGTATGGGTCTGCATACCGCGGTGTCCTTCATGCAGCTGTAAACCAATGACTCTACAAATATATGCACACCCTCGGGAAAATACTGCAGGGAAAGTGCCCATAAATGCCGCCAGTTTATCCCGCTGCGAATATGTGAGGCTCGCAAACGACATCATCTGGGAGCATGTCATCAGTGGTCTTGCCAACGTACCGGCCAGCATAGGCGGATGTTGTGTTCAGCTCCGCTGAGTCATCGTCGGCAACCTCTTCAGCAGGATCAGGCTCGCACAGTCACGCGTGGTCGATCCCCTCCGCATATTCGGTGACACTCCGCCTGTGGGTGGCGATCGGGCGGTGTAAACGATCGCCAACACACACAGTTATCTCTGAAGATGGCGCTAGCACGCGCACAGGAGGGCCGCTCACATAACGCGAACCGGAGGGGGTGGGGAGTGGCGGATTCCGCGTCCCGCCTTAGATCACAGAAAGTACTGGAACTAGAAACGCAGAAATTGGAGGGGTGATTGTGGCCGTAGTGGAATTTCCGCAGTATAAATTGTACAACCCTAGATCAATGTCTTCAGGGTCAAACGAGGTCGACCGATCGGCCGGCGCGGCACACCGCTGCGCCAACGAAACCTTCGTGGCGGCGGCCGGTCGACTTTGCACCCACGCAGTTCCTATATTTACCAACGGATTAAAAAAAACGCTTACGATACGCCAATTAATTTGTAACCGAGTCACAAGATTTCATCACAATATCCCTGATCATTTGATATACCGTCGGAAAGTAGGAGAGTTGGACCGATGAACCTTGACGTGTCGACTCACGTCAAGTGCGGAGGGGCGTACACTAGCTTAGTAAGATTGGTAAGATTAACAGCCTGGTCTGGAGTGCAATCCAGCACCAATTTGCTCTCTGACACAAACAAAAGCATCACCTTGAAGCATCATAGCACGGCAATATTACTGCCATACACTCAGCCTCACGGGTGCAGTATATTGCCCCCCACAGCAGTTATTGTTAAGAATGGGCAACATGAGATATTGGAAAGTCGTCACCGACGAGATTAGTGACTTTGAATCGAATGGCAAAGTTAGCTTACTGTGATATAAAGTACAAATGGCGGTTCGGTAGTGACATAGCTTTCAATGTGTGATTGGGCTTTTCAACTATTGGAACATAATTTTGTTTTTGTTCGTGGCGTTTTTCTCAATTGATTGAAAACGGCCTCGACAAGATCGTGAAGTAACACTTAATGATGCACAGTAACATGAAATAAATATCGAAGGCACACAGAAACAAACATGTCTCTAGGCACCCGACACCTGCATTTTCACACTGGGTCGGACACATAGTGTTGGAGTCACAAATAGCTTGGCAATCAGGCTGGGCGTCCTGGCACCTGAATATCCTCATTAGGTATAGGTGTGATCGGAACAGTATGCCAATGCAGGATATCCAGGTGCCAGGACGTTCAGCCTGACTGCCAAGCGATGTGCGACTCCAGTGGCACCTAGGTGTGATAGGACACAAGATATCTAAGCAGGATATTCAGGTGCCAGGACGCCCAGCCTGACTGCCAAGCTATTTGTGGCGCCAATTATACAAAATCAGATGACGGACACTTGTAAACATTCGTTGGCTAGACGGGAGGGACACTTGCACAAATAAACCATCCTGAACAGTGCAAACGAGTGCATACAGCTCGCGGAGGAAGCCAAACCTGGTCGATGGGCCTAAAACTCAAATAACCAACCAACAAAGCTCGAGAAGGAGGGACAGCTGTCTATCCATTTGTACCGCTATAAACATCCGAGAAGAGACAACTAAAACTGATCGACCGTTGCGCAAAGTTCACACAATAGAAAACGTCGTGCTGAACACTACGTACATTCAACGCACGACATATTAAGGTGTGTATTAAGTCCGGATATGATGCGGAATCAAAAACAGCTTTTCGGAAGAATGAGAATTCAGTCGCATCAAAAGCTTATGCCGTACCCTCTCAACCCAGGCCGAATGGACTGGGGCAACTCCTGCACATACTATACTGGAGTGCTCGAGCACTGGTCGGACACGTAGACGTAGTCCGTTGCGTGTACACATACGGACTGAATTAGAAGTCGGATTGCTGCACTAGCCTTTTTAACAGCAGTGCTGTCGATAAAGTGTGCGGTGTCGATAAAATGACACTGAGGCCGTGCCTATGGTACCTACGTGCCTCATAGTTCTGTTTTCAACGAACTAGGTGGCTGCTGTTGGCTGCTTTTTCATCGGTCACCCGGAACAATGTGGGCTTGTCCTGACGGTGGCGTCACACTTTTCCTGAGGATTGTGTCGCACTTTCCCTGACGGTTGTGCTACAACTCTATCAGACTATCATATTTTCTTGATAGAGAATGTACCGCTCTAATTATAAAGGTACACCACTGGAAGTTTATATTCCTGTCGAAAACTAAAGATGGCCGTGCCAGCCGAGTCGCTCAAGTTGACTTTTATTCTATTGGTTGAAACAGGACTTCCTGTCTTCGGCCTCGTTCGTAATTATGTCTGTTCTGTAATAGGTGCTGCGAGAACTTCCGCCAATGTATCAAATAAATTGAAGAGATCACACGAAAGACAACAAGCTGACATAAATGAGAACGCTTATCGAACATGTCTCCAGAAGGTCACATAGCCGCTCTCAACTAGAATATTCCTTATAAACTATCCAAAACTGTCCCACATACTTCAATCGCTCGCGTAGAACTACAGTTCCTCAACGTCACCAATCGCTTGACCTTCGACAGGAACCTTCTACCCATTATTGTCCACCCTCGACGCATCTCTAGCAAATATATGAATTAAAAACTACAAATCCTTGCTAATGTTCTTTCAATATTGGCTTCGTCATTTGAAGAATAACGGCAACGAGGCCAGTGTGCTCCGATACGATAAGAACTAGAACATGCCTCCCGAAACTCGCTCCTGAGGCCGCTCCTGACAAGAGAAGAGAGATACAAAATTATTGCACAGGGAGTGCCAGAGAATGTCAGGAAAGGTCACGAAGTTCCAGGATGACCACCGGAAACGTCTCTGGCTGCAGACAATAAACGGCCGGGGGAAGGAGAGAGGCACTTCCCGCTTCTTCCCGTGGAAGGTTAAATGTACAGCGGTGCTATATCGCATAAACGGGAGTGACCATGGATTCATTATCAATGGAAACATTGGTAATGGCTCTAGGATGTCATTTAATCCCAGGCGGTTCATTTCTAACGATTAGCTCCACAGATTCCACTTTAAACTGCATGTAACCAATGCGTTCTATCATTGGTCAAAACGCATCAAACGGTACGACGGCATTACATTTGCATTGGGAGCAATGGCGCGGCCGTCAACAAACTATATCGATAGCATGAATAAAAAACACGCATCACTCACCAAGAATGACTTTGTTTGCGTGAGCCGCCGCCAGCCGGCTCGTCCGCCAGTCCGGGCGGTCTTCAGATGTCCAGATATACAACAGGAGCTGAGCCTTCCGTCATCGCGAGCCGGCTGGTGAGACCGTAGCTCCTTCCGCGCCACCTGGAGACGAGTTGTACATGTCACGCGCCGGGCGTCAATGTTCGGCTGATGGGCCGGGCCGGCGTTCAGCGCTGCCATCTGGCGAGAGACTCGAAGACTGCGTGTTGCAGTGACTCCGCTAGACGGCGGTCGGTCCGTCTGGACCCACGGCACAGCGAGAACTTCCAACAATGCCGCAGAGCGCTTCATCTGGCCACCGTCCACTGACCCACACTTCTCACAGTGTTCGCCCGGAAAACGGCGTTGTCCATCCCCCAACAGACGGGGGACAAGCACTTCGCGTCTTGGGCGCTGGCTGTGACGTAACACGTCACACCATACCGTGACATGAACGATTTCAAAACTCCGGGACATGCCTCATGAACAAGTCTCCTCATGCACGGGAGTAGGAACCGGGGAAAAGACAGAGGGGGCAGCCCCCCCCCCCCAACTCTGAACGAGCTTAACATTTGACCCTACGGGCATTGCATGGAAATACTTTAGTTAAAAATGGCTCTTTCCTCTCCAATTTTGTGATCGTTCCTACGTCCCACTCCTGATGAGAAGTCCCACATAGGCATGAGACCCACTTGAGCCGTACTTAGCTTCACTGCCGCCATCTCCAGTCGTCGGGCACCGAACGGCGCGATAAGGAGAGCCACCACATCCGCTTGTTCTCCATTGTCTGCCACCACCTGCAGAGCGAGGCCACGACGTCTTGCAACCATGACGATAGGCAGCTCGGCAGCAGTAAAGGTCAGGGTCATCCGATGTCCACACTGTAGGACCAGACCACCACGTCTTGCCACCATGCCGACGGAGGTAGCAAGACGTGGTGGCGCTCGTCAGCAGTGACGGCCAGGGTCATCCGATATCCACACTGGTAGACCAGGTCACGACGTCCGTTCGAGGAAAAGCCGGCACAGACTCGCGCACTGTCGATACTTGGGCGGCGGCCACCCCGGCCTCCACGTGGCGCTGTCAACACTTGAGCGACGGCCACCCCGACCTCCACGTGGCGCTGTCAACACTTGAGCGACGGCCACCCCAACCTCCACGTGGCGCTGTCAACACTTGGGCGGCGGCCACCCCGACCTCCACGTGGCGCTGTCAACACTTGAGCGACGGCCACCCCAACCTCCACGTGGCGCTGTCAACACTTGGGCGGCGGCTACCCCGGCTCCACGTGGCGCTGTCGACACTTGAGCGACGGCCACCCCGGCCTCCACGTCGCCAAACAGATCCGGGTGTTCACCACCATACCACCGTCCCCTGCGATGCGCCGAACACCGTCCCCAACCAAACTCCGCTCCCGAGTGGCGCCTGTCCGCCCGTTCAGCCGCCCCAGGCGCTGAACATGCGACCGCGCTCAGTGGCGGATACAGGGCGCTACTGGGTGGGACGCTACCTCGTTTTATGGTCTGAACTGTTAGCCTTGTGGAACAAAATGCTGTTCACTACACTCTAAGAAAAACTACTAGTTGATTCTTTGAAATTGATTATTTTCCTCGAAGGAATGGTGGTTACCAGTTAGGGTCTACAAGAAGTGGGTAAACTTCTGTTCCCATGTACAAGACCATATACCGCCTATGCACAAGACAATAGCCCCCACCCTCTCCCCCTTCGAAAAGCATACGGGAGCGATTCCCAGAATAGCAATGAAAAATTGTTTTGCACGTGTATCTGCTTTGGAAGTTTTGGCTGATCTACGCCCCTGCAATTCTCACCGGCCCGTGCATTTCACAGGTCATGGCCGATGGGATCCAGACGGCAGTCAGATCGGCGCGCACTCTCTCTCTCACTCTCACTCACACTCAGACATTCATGCTCTCTCACTCTTTGCCTGTTCACTTTTTGATGAGTTGACAGACACATGGGCGCTCAGCATGATGAACTACGCCACCACCGTGCATGTCAGTGGGCCGTTCGTGCCTTCTGGGATGCTACATCCTGTATGGTATATGTATGATGATTTAGTTCTTAAAATGTACTTTTCAGTAATCTGTGATTCGTCTGAATGTTTTCTACGTTATTTCATGCACAACACCGAAATAATTAAAGGAAATCGGATCATATCGAGGGGCTGAGTATTCCTCCACTGAGGTGACATTTGCGACTACACCAAAGCATTAATTCACTGCTGACTGTAGGCTATATTGCCTATCCCCTGACTTGGTTCAAGCGATCTTTAGGTACTATTGAACTATTGCCGTTTGAATTAAGATCGATCAATCTGCTCCGAAGATATCTAGAGAAAAACCAGTTGTAAGTTGGAGGTTCCGGCCGGGCGAAGTTTTTTTTTTATGTTATCGAAGCTCGAGAGAAAGTGGCATGCAATATTGTTTTTGCTACTTTAATGCCTGTTGTCTTGAACCACGGACCGCCCAATGGCATAATGTTCCAAAAATTGTCGCAAGTGCACGTTGCAGTATATATTTTTTTGTTAGGAATGCTTCTCCAAATTCCACATAAACTTACTTCTTCATTCATGGCTGGAACCGAGCAACGTTATGTTGGTGTATTCTGAGGAACATCTCACGCTTTAGGGCGGAGATATGCGGTTAAAGAAGAATAACAAAATCCTGGGAAACCAAATTTTGATAAATCTGCAAGGCTATTAGCGCTTACGGCGAGCTTCCGCCGTCAATAGTGCCTTTGCTGTTTATTCTCTAAATAAGGATGTGACACCAGATGCATTCCATAACTGATCGACTGGTGCCTGACGCCCTCAACTGTTATATTTTGACTAAGATAACTATATCGGGTTGTCTTTGGCTCAGAATCCATAGGTGAAAATTTCAGCGCAATCCGAACGGTTGATAAGTTATTTAACGGTTCATAAGGTTTATCTTTTTCGCCTGTTTGCGTATGGAGTGCTGAAACATGGAATTTTAGGAGCTTTTTTACCTTGAAAATGATAAAGAGCCTGCAATAAGCATTTTGGTATCAAGATGTGTACAGGGTCAATTATATAAGGTCAGGTCAAGTAGCATGTATATTCTGTGCAATGCCATCTTATACAGAATGTTGTTTCTTGTTAAGTCATGTGATTTCAATTCGGTTTCAGTGCCGTCTGAGTCGTGCGATATGACATTGGATGGTCAGCCAATGATCTGAGGTGACCTGATCTCATTTGATCTGACCTTATTTGGCGAACTTTCTATGATATTACTTTCCAAGCAATGTACACTTTGGTGAAGGATGAAGTGGTCGGTTTAGCAATATATATATATACATATATATATATATATATATATATATATATATATATATATATATATATATATATATATATATATATATTGTCCCAGTGTGACCTAAGGTCAGTTCACGAGGTCGGAAGTCAGACAGTTCACGAAGATTTCTCAGTATGAAATCAATTCTCGGGAACATAAATATTTTAATTCAAAAGTGATGTACCGGGGATATTGCAGCTTAGACGTACATAAAATGACCATACTGTGTGATCTCACCTGACCTTGGAATTGTCGGGCATCAGACAACCGTACGCACTGTGCTTGCATGGTTCTGTTGAAGTAATCCCAAGACATTTCATTTTCCAGGTCATCCAGGTCCTCAAGACAAAGGCCATGCCACTGGATTAACCGTGTATGACATCTAATGACTTTAGCATGGCCTAAAACGAAGAAATAAGTTGTGATATGAACTCTAGGGTATATTAGCCTGCCAATAACGTTTCACCTGTGGCTCCAACATACGTAGTTTGGAAGCTGGTTTACAAGCCTGAATCTGACCCGACCTAACCTATCCTGTCTTGACCTGTTTTCGCTATGATCGATAGAAATACATTCGTCCAAGTTAGTTAATTAAATGCAATGACGACAGAAAAGAAACTATGCTATTCTGTAACTATATACGGTTACTAACAAACAGCTACGTACTTCCTATACTATTTGTTTTCCCAGATTAAGTAAGATCAATCGCGCATTATGATCTTTAATAGTGTCATGGCAGATCTACATCACGTTGAATCTTATGTGGACAACACTTGTGCATCTATTGTGTATATATTTGATGACCGAACTGTGGTTCTCTGACCCCGAATAGGTACAATGACTCCATATACTGTCAGCCATAGTACGAACAATGGCTAAATCGACCAGTGAGCTTTTAAAACATATCAACCAGTTTTTTTATTTCAGTAGACAAATGATGGATCTTCATTTTCGTGCGTCCAAATGCACAGCCTTCAATGTACTAGGAGTCACGGCAGGTCACATGACCTCAGGTCATGAGGCTATTTGGTCTAACTGAAACGAAATGGAAGACATGCAATCAACAGATGTCTGTAACATTCCGGAATACAAAATGGCATGATTATTGTAGTCATAATGTTTCGTAAATGAGATATGAGCAGTCAAAGATGCCATTGCAGTGGCATCTTAAAAATGTATACGGTTATAACTGCTAAACCATTGCTTTGATGGAGCTCAAACTTGTACAGCCGAGTTATGAGTGCAAAACAGCCCTATAGGCTCATTTTCCTTCACATATAAAACGCTTAGGTGTCAACTTACCATTTACCGATTGATTTGTCCAGGAATGCTCCAACAGCGATAGTGAATAAATCTGTAGTGTCATTTGGTTAGGTACAGATCAGTGATTGTAATCAGGGTTAGCGAGAGCCTGTGAAAATATTTTCGTGACTGGCTTTAATCGGCTAAAACCGCCTGGTCAAAAAATATGAGTGAAAAAGATGACAAAAGAGTTTCTAAGCACAAATTCAAAGCTAGTGAGACATCAGAATACAAAAAATATGGGTGTTAGGAATGAATATTCAATGGAAATACATACCTATTTCGTATATAGTACATGGTCAGGGGTGCATCCATCAACTCGGCCTGAGAGGTCAAATTGGTTTACGGGCCAACCTGGCCCGCAAAATGATCTCATCACTTTCTTTATCCATACCTCTCATGACCTTCACACAAATGTCATCTTCCATTTCTTCTAAGTTAGGTGCGGAAAAAATAGTACAAACACGTCTCAACTACGACTTGAACCTCGAAACTTTGCTCCCAATCGAACGTGTGCTGTTTTCGTCTCCCGCAGCAGGCCCTATATGAGAGTCGCCATTTAATCAGTGTACGCTGTATCTCCTCGGCGCCAGAAAACCTACACAACGGTGTTACGGCATACAATTCAAACTGAACCAATCAACGTCAGGCAGTGAGATGACTTTCGGTGCACGCGCCACGCACACTTTCGGCGCATGGCCTGTGTACGCGCCGCGTACACTTTCTGCGTACGGCCTGTGCACGCGCCGGGTACACAGGCCTTGGAGCAGGACTAAGGTAACGCAGTCACGTCGGTAACCACTCGGTCGCCCCGCAATAGAAGAACGGAACAACAACTCGTCTTGCTGGAAAACACGACGCCCAGCTTTATCGCAAAACTTTGCCACAGGGAGGCCAGACATGTTCTGCGCA
Source organism: Ashinkailepas kermadecensis (assembly GCA_034440615.1). NCBI lineage: Eukaryota > Metazoa > Arthropoda > Thecostraca > Neolepadidae > Ashinkailepas > Ashinkailepas kermadecensis. The sequence continues at coordinate 342,883 of JAOTOM010004883.1, read as the reverse complement.
CCACCAAAGCTTCACTTCTTCGTCCAGCGATGTGGCCGAACACCGCAGAGATCGCTGGGAAATAAAGTTCAAGCTGGCTCTACGATTCCGCTTTAAGTCGTGCCCCCGTTATTTGTGAAGCGAGGCAGAATAATTAAGTGAACTATTGAAACCTAAGTGTTTCGATGACATTCCGGGCCATTGAGGAGAAGATTTTTCAAGTTTGAGGAAATGACTGGCACATTGGGACCTCGACTTGAGAATGATTTGTTGAGTTACATTCGAACTTTACCTATTTTCAAGTGACAAGGTCATGATTTGTTTTTTCATGTAGAGTTTTACGCTGCATCGGCTCAACAATCGCTTAGTCCTGGGACCATAGTCCATTCCAATCCATTCCAACTCACGGTCCACAGTCAGTACCCAATCAGACGCACAATGCACGTCCACCCACAGCTTACAAATATACTGACGCATGGTTTACTATATCTTTCGAAAGAGTTTACGCCTCCAAACATTCGAGCACCCCGCTGCCCTTTGTCTTCAGTAAGTTCGAATTTGAGCATGGTACCCATGGGGCAGCCGCTTTTTCTTGGTCACCAGTTTAAACACTGGTAGTCCCCACTTAATACCTCTGTCGAACTTCCATTCGACGATGACTTGGAAAGTTGAGGTCATGCCAGCAACTTCGAACCTCGCGTAGTTGCCTAGCTGCCCATCCATTTATACGGCTATGTTTCTAGCCAACGAGCTGCCCATCATGTTCCCACGGCTATGTTCCGAGCAAACGATCACGATCTGAGGATCACGAGCGTGACCACGAACTCTCAAACCACGAAGTTCACGTCCGAGAAATCAAGTGTTTTCCAAAATGTTTTAGTGTTTTAATGTCATGGCTAACCTTCACACGTGGAGCATGTATGCTCCTATGGGAGGTGAGATACTTCGCTGTTGTGGAACCGTTATTACGACTGGGCAAATGTCCGCTGAAATTCCACCCGTTTAGGAAATGAACTGGACCGGAAGACAAGTGTTGCACTCGTGAAACGCGCAATATGAGGACCGAACTTGTTGTCCCCGCCCCAATCCCTTTTTCTACACAGTAGCAAGCATGCACCAATCGTCCTTGTATCTACCGACGTCGGTTGGATGGTGATCACCCACATTCTGTGGTCGGCAACTGCAGGCTCCGCAGCGACATCAGGAGGCGCAACCATCGCCTCTGTTCACTGGCCTGGACATAGTTTGCGTCCAGGCCGCGGGTTTCCCTTGCCTTTCACGTTCTGCCGTCTTTGCCGGCACTCATAATCGGTGACTTTGTTTACCTCGGCCCCCAGCTCACGGCTGCCGATTGTCATTCAGGACGGGTGTCGGGCACATCCGGTTTGATGTGCAGCTGGCCCTAGCTCGAATTGGCCGCTTGCAAAGCCCAAACCTGGGAGGTGGCGTATTTTCGGTTCAGGCAGCATGTTTTTTAGCGGGAAAGCGGCGAGTTGACGCGAGCAGAAAGGTCGGAGCACACGAGCATACAGAATGCCGGTCTGGTGCGCGTCCCTCAGGCAGAGCACGCACGCGTCGTGCCCGATGTCGCGGCCGACTGAGTTCGGGGTGGCGTCTGACGGAGCCGCCGCGTGTTTCAGATGGGTGCCGGCGTGCCGACACCCGAATTGTCATTCGTCCCGGCGTCGCCGGGCGAGCCGGGCGACAGTGGCGCCACTGTGGCCACAGTGGGCGCTGCGCTTACTACGGTGGCTGACGTCACGGCCGTGCTGGAGCCACACGCGCCGAACGAATCGGAGGCGTGGAAATCGCCGCTGCAGGACGTCAAAGAGGAGGCGCTCGGCGTCGTTGACGAAAGCACGCGCCTGATCGACGACAGGTCCAAGTTGGACCGCAATGATGATAATGACAACTGTGTGGTGCACAGAGGTAGGTCACGTTTGCTTCTTATTTATTGGCCACTTTTACCATTCCGGTTTGTCGTATTTTCACGTTCTATGCCAGGGATAGAGTCATAAAGTCATAAAGTATTAAGGCTTAATAAGAGCCACAGGGGCCCATCTGGGTTAAGCCTATCTAGAAAAGGTACTATAAATGTACATACTCTCACCCCAATCAATCCCTTATCCCAAGTTCCTAGGAAGCTATATACCCCAGCCTATCTAGCACCACTCACTTGTTACCGCATAACACCCTCAACAATGACAAGCTCCTCCCATCATACCCATCGTGCCACCATGGACAATCTCATCAGCATCACATCCCGAAGGAAGGTGCCGAATCCACTGCTAGGCACACCCCACACAAATTCATAAAGCGTTCAGACTTAATAAGAGACTCACTTGCTATTGCATAATACACTCAACAATTACAAACTCCTCCCATCATACCCATTGTGCTACCATAGACAATCTCATAAGTATCACATCCCGAAGGAAGGTGCTGAATCCACTGCTAGGTACACCCTATATAAAGTTATAAAGCGTTTAGACTTAATAAGAGACTCACTTGCTATTGCATAACACACTCAACAATTTCAAACTCCTCCCAACTCCCAACTCCTCCCTGTCGATCAACCCTCACTGGAATACAGAAAAACAAGCCCCTATTCTTATAATGATTGTCTATGCCGTTTTTAAAGATGTTCAGTGTGTTGCTACTGACAATTGTTCCTGGCAGCTGGTTCCAGCGTTCTACTACCCTGTTGGTGAAGAAAGACTGTTTTAACCTTGTCCTGCTGTGATTAACTTTAATTTTGAATTGATAACCTCTAATTGCATCATTTCTGTTAAATTCAAACATTTCCCTCAGATATCCCTGTTCCTGACCATGAACAAATTTAAAAACCTCGATGAGATCTCCTCTCAGCCTTCTATATCTAAGTGAAAACATATATAATTTCTTCAATCTTTCCTCATATGCCAGGCTGCCTATACCATTAACCATTTGTGTTGCTCTCTTTTGTACTCTCTCTAAAAGCCAACGATCTTTCTCATAACTAGGGGACCAAGCTTGGACACAGTATTCCAAATGTGGCCTGACAACTACAGGAAGCACAGTAAAGCTTCCTGATGACCTCCTCACTTTTGTATGACACATTCCTCTGTATTGCCCCAAGCATTCTTAGTGCCTTCTTCCTGGCTTCTTTGGTCTGTTCTGATGCCCCCAATTTTGTGTTCAAAATAACACCTAAGTCCTTCTCTTGCTGAGTCACAGATAGTACTTGGCCACCCATCAAGTATGGACCCTTCATATGCTGCCTACCTACATGCATGACTTTGCACTTATCAAAATTAAACTTCATTTGCCATTTTTCGGACCACTCGTCTAAGTCTTTCTGCAGCAAAACCTGCTCATTGTGCCCTGTTATTGCCCTAAAGATCTTCAAATCATCCGCAAATTTCAAAACCTTACTGCTTAGGCCACGTTCAATGCTATTCACATATATAATGAACAATAGTGGCCCCAGTACCGACCCCTGGGGGACTCCACTAAGAACATTTTGCCATGATGACTTTGTACCATTTAGCATCACTCTCTGCTGTCTATCTGAAAGTCACAACTCTATCCATTTTAGGATGCTACTTGCAATACCATGGACCTGAAGCTGCATCATTAACCGTTTATGGGGTACCTTGTCAAAGGCCTTACTAAAGTCAAGATATGCTACATCAACCTGATTTCCCTGATCAAATTGTTCTGGAGCAAAATTCAAAAAGTCCAAGAGATTTGTGAGACACGATCGCCCTTTTCTAAACCCATGTTGAGTATCTTGAATCAATCTGTTTCCTTCCAGAAAACTAACTATTCTATCCTTGATAATTGATTCGAGTACCTTGCAGACTAGGGATGTGAGGCTTACTGGCCTATAGTTTTCAACTTTCCCTCTTTCTCCTTTCTTGAAAATAGGAACTACATTTGCCCTTTTCCAATCTGTTGGAATTTCATTTTGTGAAACTGATCTACAAAATATTATACTAAGTGGAATTGCCAGTTCCTTTTCAGCTTCCCGCAATACCCTAGCATAAATTCCATCAGGTCCTGCTGCCTTGTTTGGCTTTATTTTTCTGATATAATTGAAAACAATATCACTATCAATGAAATCAACATCGTGTATCTGATCACCTGTCACTGAACTGAGGTTCACGGTTGGCAGATTAGTCACATCCTCCACTGTAAACACTGATTTAAACTGCTTGCTCAGCTCCTCAACCATCTCACCATCCTCACTCAATATAGTCCCATTTACTTCCAGTGGACCAATTGTGCTTGAAACTTTACTTACCTTGTAGAAACTAAAATACTTTTTACTGTCCCCATTACAGTTCCTAGCCAAATCCAATTCTTTTGCTCGCTTTGCTGCTCTGATTTTCTGCTTCACAGCATCTCTAGATTTTTATATGACCTCAGATTTACGATATTTGAAGTTTCCTTAAATACTCTAAATGCATCTTTCTTAGCCTTAATTGCTTTCATCACATCTGGTGTAAGCCATGCTGGCTTTCCTACCCTTCTTTTGCGCCTTTGCTTTTGGGGGACATGTCTAATCTGAATTTCCCTCAAGTAAGATTTGAACTTTTCCCACATTTCACAGGCATTTAAATCAAAGAATTCTTCTTCCAATTTTATGGCACTAAAAGCCTCTCTCATGCAGTCAAAGTCTGCCCTGTTAAAATTTGGAATCTTTGCCAAATTATCCTTGATTGTCCCTCCTACCTGTGTCTTGAATCTCACTATGTTATGGTCACTTCTTCCCAGAGTTTCTCCTACAGTCAAGTCTTGAACTAAATCACTTAAATCTGAGAAGACAAGGTCCAAGAATGAGCCCTGCCTGGTTGGTTCCGTTACAAACTGGTGTAAGAACAAGTCCTCTTCAAGGCATTTCCTGAACAGTTTACATGATGGGGAGCCAACACCAACATTTTCATATCCTTTTATATTAAAGTCACCAAGAATAAGGCATTTCCTCTGAAAGTTTCTACTGATTTGCTCACAACTCACTTTATCGAGCTCCAGTTGCTGAGAATGTGGCAAGGTTCCTGATCGATACAAAGCTCCTATCCTCAGTTTATTGCTGTTGCCTTTTCCCACAGCAACATCAAACCAAATGGACTCCACAGACACATTTTTTACCCGATCTGCTACTTTTTGAGAACTGTATAAGCTATTCACATACAGCATTACACCACCCCCTTTCACTGCTGGACCCCTATTGCATGAAAACATATTGTATCCCTGGATCTCATAGTCCTGCAAGTTATCCCCAAAATATCCCTCACTGACCCATGCCTCAGTAATGCAAACAAAATCTGGTTTCTCCTCAGCAACATAACACTTGAACTCATCAAATTTGGATGGAATGCTCTGAGCATTAAGCATCATACACTCAACAAAAGTTCCATGACCCTCTTTGGCTTTTACATGTTGAGTAGCTCTATCATCTCTGGATGAGCTACAACTCTGCCCCCTTGATCTACTGCTACCCCTATTTGCTGACTGTGAGGTTCTATTGCCTATGCTGTCACTATTGGCATATCCCTGAGATGGCAATGCCAATTCTTCCCTCCCCACCCCATTATCTAGTTTCCCTGAAGGACAAGTTCATATACTTTGCCTAACACTTGCACCCCATTCTCGGAGAAGTGCAGGCCATCCCTCTGATAGAGGTCAGATGAGCCATAAAACCTGCGCCACTTGTCAACAAAAGTCAAACCTAACTCATTGCAGAGCCTACCTACCCTGGCATTGGCTGCCAGTGCCCTAGAGCTCCACTCAGGGGATACTCCAGCCCTAGGCAGAATAGCTGTCACAATAACTCTGCTATTGCTTTGCTTCAGGGTGGCCAGAAGCCCCTGTAGTCCTGCATCAGCTCCTCACTCCTAGCAGGACCTATGTTGTTCACTCCTACCTGCACTATAACTGTACTACACTGGTTTTCACTGGCGACCTGTGCGACCACTGGGACCAGGTCTCTAACCTTGGCACCAGGCCTGGTGATGCACCTCCTACCTCTCCGACCTTGACCCATCTAAATACCGCACACGAGAGTCTCCTACGACTAGCACTTTCTCCTTGCTGCTATCACTATCCTGGGGGCAGTCCTCCAATGCCTGGAACCTATTGGATGTTACTACTCCTGCCTGTTGAGCTGCTTCTCTAGGTTGCTTCCCACTCCTACCACCTACCACCTGCCACTCACTGCCCCCTTGCTTAGGCTCACGCCTCCAAATCCTCCACCCCCTGACTTTAAACCACTGCCCCTCCTGTGAGCTACAACTAGAAATCTTCTGTTCACTAGGAACACTTCTCTCTTCAGATCTCCCTGCCACCTCCACAGCAGGGGAAGCTACAGTTACCTGGTGGCCTGTGACCACCTGGGCATAGGATGCCCCTGCTACAGACTGCCCCTTACTTGCTGGCCTGCCCTGTGAAGCAAGGGAAGCTTTGAGCTTGTAAAGCTCTGCCTTAAGGGCCCTAACCTCATCCTCTAGTGCCTGCATCCTGGTAGTAACCATCCTAAAGGCTGCAGCTTATTCCTAGATTGAGATTGAAAAGCAACTTGCTGCAAAATGATTTACCAAATAACAGAGCAGAGCGAAATAACCGACAAAGCTTAGGTGTATGCTAGTTCCTAACTATGCAGCACTTACAAGGTAATCACTGTGCAGAAAGTTGACTGTGGTTTTAAAGAAAGAAGAAATCACTCGCTGAATAACTGCCAAAAATGAAATAAATAGCTGAAAACACTGACACACTAGACAAAGACAGACAGAATGGACAAAATGGCGCTGGGCAGCGTCCTAGGTGTAAATATTATAATCTGCTTGCTAAAAAAGAAACTTATGAGATAAAACTATGCAAATATATGCACAGAAGTAATTGCTAAATACCTATCCACAGTTAAGCCTAGTATACTGCCCGGTTCTGCAACCACTTATCTGGAAAGCAGGAGCTCCACACCGACGTGTTTCCACCTTGACACCTGGCGGCGAACGGCGGATAATACTTGGCATAGTGTTATCCCTTGGTATAGTGGAGTTTTTTCTACAGCCTATTTATACGCCTTATCTCATTAAAAGGCTTAGAAATTTATCCGTGCGCCTGTTGATAACAGATAATGATATCTGTTGTGAGAACCACGTATTGTGATAAATGGCAATAAATTAAGATGATAAAATACTTCAAATCTGGATATGTATGCATGGAAACCTAACTCTCAGGGGCCCAGTTCCGCACCGCAACTCTCAATATTTTGCTGCGGCATCACATGCTCCCGACAAACGTGTGTCACATTCCGTTATTCACGAAGATATTTCGTTGAGTTATCGGTTTTAGCACGCGCCTGCTGCTATGGTCATACAGTGTCACCAATCTCTCCCGCTGATTGGTCGCGGGCGAAGAACAGCAATAGGTGGGACTAGAAACTACAACCTTTCGGTTGGGAGACGAACCACCTGACTGTTCTAAGATCCTTCTAAGATCCTTCATTACAGGGCCTCCTCTAACATGTTAACTAGGTGGGAATCGTCCCACCTAGTGCCGTGAAATCCCACCTAGTGGAGTGAAAAATCCCACCTAGTCTGCCTTAAGGGCCCTAACCTCATCCTCTAGTGCCTGCATCCTGGTAGTAACCATCCTAAAGGCTGCAGCTTATTCCTAGATTGAGATTGAAAAGCAACTTGCTGCAAAATGATTTACCAAATAACACCTAGGACGCTGCCCAACGCCATTTTGTCCATTCTGTCTGTCTTTGTCTAGTGTGTCAGTGTTTTCAGCTATTTATTTCATTTTTGGCAGTTATTCAGCGAGTGATTTCTTCTTTCTTTAAAACCACAGTCAACTTTCTGCACAGTGATTACCTTGTAAGTGCTGCATAGTTAGGAACTAGCATACACCTAAGCTTTGTCGGTTATTTCGCTCTGCTCTGTTATTTGGTAAATCATTTTGCAGCAAGTTGCTTTTCAATCTCAATCTAGGAATAAGCTGCAGCCTTTAGGATGGTTACTACCAGGATGCAGGCACTAGAGGATGAGGTTAGGGCCCTTAAGGCAGAAAGCAATACAAACCTTTGTATAGTTCCGGTAGCGGAGGTGATTTTTTCCCTTGGAAGGGTGCATTTTTATCAAGAAGAAAAATGGTAGTAAGTTGGCAGCACCTATACTGAGACCAAAGCAACGAGGAAAGCTCAAATGTTAAATGTTTCTGTAAAAATGCATGCTACAAAGCCAGCAATTTGGTCTACTAGCGGTGGTATTACAAAAAAAAATAACCAGACATTTACGCACACCACAGAAGAGCGGGGCGACGCGACCCAGGCCGCATGACATGAGTGACGAGAGCTTGATAGGTTTCATTTATGGTCTTTTCTTCAATGTTGCTAAACTGAAGAGACAGACGAAGTTAGATGCCTTTGTAAAAAAAGACAAGGTGTATAACGTGGTGAAATGTTGACCGGTTTTCCGCCCCCAGGCGACACTACTCCATTCCCCAGGAAAAGGGGCAGTTGCCCCCCCCCCCCTGAGGGGTTGTGGGCCCCCAAGAACCGCACCGTGGTTCGGAAAAAAAAACATTGCGCCTGACCCCCTAAAAATCCCGCTGGGGCCCCCAAAATTCACACCGGGGCACCTGAAAAGCACATTGAGGACACCAAAAAGTCGCATAGGGGTCTTCAAATGTCGCCGGGGCCCAAATCGCACCGAGGTCCCTGAAAATCACATTCAGGAAACAAAAAAAAATTATTCAGTGACCTCTAGGAATGACGCTTTCGGCTCAAAGGTGTGGGACCGGGCCTCCAAAATGTCGCGCAAGGGCCCTAAAATTCGCGCTGGGGGCCTCGAAAGGTCGGGCTGGCGCCACAGAAATAGTGCTCGGAGCCGAAAAAGTCTGGCCGGGCCCCTGAAAATCTCGTTTGGGGCCCAAAAAGTCGTGCTGGGGCCACTGAAAGTCACGCGGTGGACTCCAAAAGGTCGGGCCTGTCCCCATGAAAACACGCTGTGGGCGCCAGAAGGTTAGGCCGTGACCACTGGAAATCATGTTGGAGCCCAAGAAGTTTAACCGGGGCCCTTTCAAAAGACGTTGAGAGGCCAAAAAGACTGGCCGGTCTCCTGGGAAACACGCTGGGGGCCCAAGAAGTCGGACCGGAGCCCCTAAAAATAGCGCTTGACCCCCACAAGTTTGATCTGGGCCCCTGAAAACTACGATGAGGAAAAAACGTCGTGTCGCTGTCCTTGAAAATCGCGTTGGAGTTCCTAAAAACAGGTCGGGCCCAGGGAGATTTCGTTGGGGGCCTCAAAAGTTCGCGCCTGGACCCCTGAAAATCACACAATGGGCTTGACAGGTCGCACCTGGGCTCAAAAGTCTCATCGGGACCCAAAACAAATGAAGCCGGGACAACGAAAAAACAATCCGGACATGAAAAATCACTCTGTGGACCCAACCATCGCGCCAAAAGCCCCCAAAACGTATTGGACCCACAAAAACGTGTCGAGGCCGCTAAACTTCGCACTGGGGATCCAAACAAATGACATCGGAGCCCCAAAAATATCGCACTGGAACCCCAAAAAAGTCGTGTCGCAGCCCTTGAAAATCACACTTGGGGCCCAAATGGTAGCGTAGGGACCCCAAAAGTCGCAGCTGCCCCACAAAAATCAATTCTCACCCGGAATACACTCTGCGGTCTCAGAAATCGAGTCAATGGCCCAAAAACCGTCGGACCCCGGAATAAAAACTTTCCGAGCCACCGAAAAAAAATCGCACCGTGAGCCCGAAGAATCGTACCGGAGCCCAAAAATATCGCGCATGGGCCTTGAAAAGATAAAACTCTACCTCCAAAAAATCACACTGCGACTCGATCGAATCGATCCGAGCACCGGAAAATTAAGAACAGGTCCCGAAATCAAATTATCTAAAGGGTGCCATCGGCTGAACAAAAAGCTCCATGAGCAGCCGCAGTGGCGTACCAAAGGGGAAAAATACCCCACCCCCACATCCTGAGTGGGATGGTCTCCAAATAATCGTGCCAGAGTCCCCAAAAATTTCGCTGGGGTTCCACAAATTCGCATCGGGCCATCCAAATTCGCGTAGGTACCCCAAATAAATAAAACGGGCCCCATAATACTCGCGCCGGGGCCGGAAAATTTGCACCGGGGCCATCTAAATCGCGGTATGGGGCTCCAGATAGGTACAACGCGTCCTGCGAACTCCCGCCCCCCCCAATATCGCGTTTGGGACCCAAAGTTCCGTTCGGTAATCCCAAAAAGTTGTGCCATGGCATCAAAAACCTCGGTCGGGGCTCCCAAAAAATGACGTCGATGGCCCAAATAACCACAGCGAGGCCCAAAAAGTCGCATCGGGACCCGATAAAGATCAAGCCGGAGCACTCCAAAATGAGGAATAATTCCCCCAAAAATAAATGTCTGAGCCAGGAAAATCGCTCTGGATCCCCAATCATGGCACCAGATGCCTTCAAAAATCGCGTATGGCCCCGAAACAAAAATGGCAGCGGAGCTTGAAAAATCGCGGTGGGACACAAAAACATGGCGCAGGGGTCCAAAAAATCAGGCCGAGATTCGGGCATTAAAAATCAGAAGTCACCAAAAATCGCGTCGAGCACAGAACACTGATGTCAGGTACCCAAAACCACGCGCCTGGACCCGAAAATTCGCTAAGGAACCCCCAAAGTCGTGCTGGGGTTCCACCAATGTCCGTCAGGAGCCCCCAAAAAACAGCAGGACCCTAAGAGCACAACGGGAGGCGCAAAAGGCACCGGACCCTCAAAGCGCACCGAGTCTCACAATAGGCAGGACTCTCGCAAGGTTTTATCTCGCGCAAAACACACACACACACACACCGGAGGCCCTCAAAGCATACCGGGGCCATGAGACCGCATGAGGGCTTCAAGAACAGGCTGGGCTCGCACAAAGCGGCATGGCCATAAAAACAACAAAAAGGCCTGGCACTAAATAAACACATCAGGGTGTTTGAAAACGCGCCGGTCCCTAACAAAATTCATCGGTGCACAAAATAGCAACAAAACCCTAACAAGAACCGGGGTCTTAAAAATGTGCCGGGCCCCTAACAAAAATTGGCTCGGGCCCTAAAACACATCCGTAGCCGAAGACAAACACAATGGATAAAAAAAAACACCTAGCCAGGGCCTCGGTTCGTAGCCAATCTGGGAGCATATTTAAGCAAAGAGACGAAGTGCATCAAAGTTTAGCGCGTATCCGGATATGAACTAAAACCGTATATCATACGGCATTTATTATTAATGAGAATTGGTTTCGAACTTTCTATCAGTTATTACAGTTTTCACATGAACATTTGTAGTTCGGTAGTGGGCGCAAAACGAAGTTAGACGAAGTGTTTTTAGTATGATTTTAGTTCAACCATTTTATATTCCCAAACTCATACTCCAGTACGCGGCAAGCGAAAACAAAATTAAGTGAATGAGCGTCCTACTCGTGATTTGTGTTGCGAATATTTATTGTTTGTGTGATGTGACCATGGACCATGGATGAGTATCAGGTATGGACGCACACACTTTGTTGATATCGATGAAGTATACTTTTGTTGTCATTTCGTCCAATGTTGCCCGGGAACTGGCTTATAACCGCAGCCTTTGCTAATTTAACTACAGCGGCAATTTGTCAACTGGCAGTCATACCTCGGCTGCCATATGACATACAGCTGAGTTCAGTCTCCACGTAAATCAGAAAGCGTATTGTTTTGTGATGATATTCGTAAGTCGAATTATACTTGTTTCAACAGCGTCGCTAGTAAAACCTATTCTGTTATCGAAACTGTTATGATAATTGCAATTAGTGATCGCTTCTAATTTATGTTTTTATGCCAGGTCTGCTCTTTCTCTCTCTATCTTGTTCCTGAACGGCAGCAAAGATCCGTCGATTGCCGCTGAAAAACGGGCTCCTGTCAGCTAGCACCACTGAGAGTGCAACACAAGTGCTAACTAGATTGAGTTTATATTCGACTAAATAAAGGTAGTCACCCACATACACAGCCACCTTTCAATCCGCGGCCGAGATGAAGCGATGACGTCAAGGATCGGGCTGTGGCGTAGCCAAGGGGGCGAAAGGACAGCCCCCCCCCCTTGAGGGGCCGAGGTGGCCCTCCAGGCGTCGGCACAGAGGGCTCTTGGCCGACGTGAAGGGCCCCTGTACCGACGAAAGCGTCCCCGGGCCGATGGAAAGGGTCCCAGGTCGATGAAGAGCCCCGAGTCAACGGAGAGTGCCCTCGGGAAGATGTTGAGGGCCCTGAGCTGGGCCAACGTGAAGGACTTCCAGGTCGACGGAGGGGACTCCGGATAGTTGGAAGGGCCCTCGGGCTGACGGAGAGGGTTCCGAGCCAATACGAAGGGCCCCTGAGCTGACGGCGGAGCCCAAGCCGGAGAAATTGACCCTGACGTAATGGAGAGGGCCAACACTTTTGGAAAAGGGCCTCCGGCGTAGCCGAAAAGGCCGTGGGTCGTCAAAGAGGGCCCATAATATGATAGAGGGCCCCTAGTTGCTGGAGAGGACCTCGGGCCGTCGTAAATGGTGTTTTGAAGGGTCGAAGGGGGGGTCAGAGGGGGTAGGAGCGGTGTTATCGAGTCGAAAAATGCGCAGCATGATCAGAATGAATGGCGCAGTTATTTCAGTTTATTCTCTCAAGGCTACATGCATTTTCGTCAAATAATGTCCCTCCCTAACAAAATAGGCGAGGTTCGTCTGAGCCCTCTCGCTATGATGCACATTCATCCTGAAAAAATGTCGTGAACTGCTGCGACACAAAAAAGTCGCCAGCTGCTGTTTCTTGAGGACAAAGAAACACCGTTACCAGGAGACTTCCAGAACGCCCATGGCTGTCGCCCAGCGGCGACGACTGTCCCAGTGGCCACGGCCGCCACAGCGGCGAAGGCCACTTCAGCGACGGTGGTCTTTCCAATGCTGACGGCCGCCCCAGTGGTGACGGACAACCCAGCAGCCACCGCCACTTCGGCGGCGGCTGACCCTGTGGCCACTGCCGCCCCAGCGACCAGAGCCGTCATAGCGGTGATGGTCGCCCAAGCGGTGATGGCCGCCCCAGCGGTGACGACAGCCCAATCGGCGTCCCAGTGGCCTGACCACAGCTGCCACAGCAGCCACGGTCGCTCCAGTGATGCCGACAAAAGACAGCTTAGCAATAGCTGTGATGGTTGCGGTGCCAGTCGCCTTGCTTTGGACCGGTGAGACTCCGATTAATGAAAAAGCCACCAATGTGCGGGATGCTTTGTGTTTGGCATTGCTGGTCTGTTGCTACTCGTTCCCTATCCCGAAATATTGCACTTATTTTCCCCACTGGTATTCACGCATCACATTGAGGAAGTGTGGGGGTGTTGAAAAGGCGTAACAATGGGCTTATCATGCACACGCTCCCTATTAAACTACTTCTGAATGTAGGGGATAGCATAAAGAAGCAATCTGTATTGGTGTCGATGGAGATGAGCAATCGTATTTTTACCCGAGGTAATAATATTCATGCCGTTGTATAATATTCATCCATTAGATATGTGCTAATGTCCCTATGTTTTCCGCAATTGGTTTACTTCTGTTGGCTGTTGTAGGCAGCTAAACAGGTTGTTTTTCTGGTCATTACCGGACTGCTGGGCCTTGATTGCAAGTCTGGCATTAGCATATCATGTGTGTGTATATATATATATATGTATGTATGTATGTATGTATGTATGTATGTATGTATGTATGTATGTATGTATGTATATATCAATAGTCCCTTTGAAAATAAAGTTCCCGAAATCAGATGAGTTTCGCAAAAGTGCGGGAAGCTAAGTAAGTTGGAGACCTCTTTACATGTTCGCCCCCCCCTTCCTGTATCAAATCTTGCCCACGCCACTGGAATCAGGCTTCTGGTTAGCGGTACCAAGAAAAAGCGCTCGTCACATGAGATATTTGCAATGCCTTGAAACACAGTTGTAGTTGCCCCTGCAGCTAGCGTACAACAGGGCCAGCAGTACACGCTGCTGAGCTGGATCCAGAGAGCAGGGGTAAACGTTGGGTGTGCTCGGGCCACGCTGCCTCTGCAGCTGGCGTCCGACAGGGCCAGCAGTACACGCTGCTGAGCTGGATCCAGAGAGCAGGGGTAAACGTTGGGTGTGCTCGGGCCACGCTGCCTCTGCAGCTGGCGTCCGACAGGGCAAGCAGTACACGCTTCTTGGCGGAATTCCGTGAACAGGGGTGAGCGTTGGGCGTGCTCAGGGAACGCTGTTGAGGCAACTAAACGCATTCAGGAGATGAATATTGAGTCGCAAACAAAGTCAGATTTCATGCATTTTACTCGCAATACATCCGAAGGCATGCAGTTCAGTTTGTTTGCCCTTCTGGTCTGCTGCTTGGCATATCAAATACGTGCCTATTGATACAGCTTCCAGTCACGGCGCTGTTCTCTATTAAGCTTAAGGCAAACAGTAAAAAAGTGTTTTCTGGAGTCAGAAATCTTCAGACACGTTGATCAACAGCGTAACCAGTTTCAGCTCCAGAGCATACAAACTAATATAACTCCGCCGGAATTGCTTGCGCTCTCACTAAAGACCTGACAGTAATGTACATAGTGTCAGCAAGCAAAAGTTAGCGGTGTTTACTCATCCTATCCCACCTTCACTAACATCCAGTAAGACGCTGCGAGCATTAACACCATTAATATACCATATTGAAATGTAGGAATTCAGTAAGCGTGCTGCAGAAACGCGTGCCGTTTCATCCATAAAGGGACGCCTAGATGTGCACGTAGCTGTTATGCCACCATGAAACCACAGCACCGTCTGCAAGAATTGTTGCTGTTATTGTTAAGAATTGTTGCTCTATTCGTATATTCGTCCTCATCTGAGCGAACTCATACCACAGACTCTAATGCATTGCGACAAAATCCATGATGAGGAATACTGAATTCCGCCAGACAGTTCGTGCCGACCGTGACCCCGTTGTGTAGTCCACAGTACTATCGCCCGCGGACGGAGGAGATCCAGCCACGGCAGTGGGTGCTGACCGTGGCCCTATTATGTCGTCCACAGTACCACTGTCGTGTCAGTAGAGGAGATCCCGGCACAGCAGTGGGTGCTGACCATGGCCGTTGTCATCCACAGTACCACAGTACCACCGTCGTGTCAGTGGAGGAGATCCCGCCACGTCAGTTAGTGCTGACCGTGACCCTGCTGTGTCGTCCACAGTACCACCGCCCGCCGACGTGTCCATCACACTGACAAACTCCTCGCCCACCGAGATGGACGAGCCGGTCGGCGGCATTTTCTCCCTCGTCACGGTCATGTCCAGCGTGACGCTGTGACGGCGGCGACACACCTCAGCTCTGACGTCACGCGTCGCCGACGCAGCGGACACGCGGCTGCGGCGCTGCGGCGAGACGATCCCGACTGCCAACTGCGAGCCCAGCAGCCGTCGTCCGACCCCAGCCACCACCTGACCACACCGCCCGACCCCAGCCATCGTCCCACCTCCGGCAGCCGGCCACCGCGGCACCGAGCGGTCAGCCGACGGAAGTGGTGCCGGTGCCGGGCAGGCGCGGTCGTCGGCCGACAAATCTGTGCCGGCGACAGCGCCGGCCGGCTGGCCGGCCGCTCCGGCAATATCGCCGCACGTCGCCGACATGGGCTACCACCTGCGACGCGACCCAGCGAGGCCACGCCGGGCCGGCCATATCTGCCGCACGATGTCCGGCCACCGCGCGCAACAATCCCGCCGTCCGGACGGCGATTGGTCGGCGTTGATGCATCCGAGCTGACCGCTAACTGCTTTTGCGCACGCTTACTGATCCTGCCCGAGGGCGAACGATGTGGTCAACGTGCCAGGATATCGACGGTAGCCTCACGGCCTCGATTGTGCCCGAGAGTGAACGGTGCGGTCAACGCGCCAAGGTATCGACGCTAGCCCCACGGCACCGGCTGTGGCCTGTCCTGCGGGGGTGCACTACAGCATCCTGGAATTGATTTCTCGTAGAGTGCAGGGTGTGAGCTGCAGACATCAAAACCAGCTAGGACGTCGAAGGAATTAAATAATGTTACACAAAAACATGACGAAATTAGCTAAAATGGCAGTTGTTAGCAACACATTTTCATGATAATAATGAAACACGGAGTTGTAAACACTGGATCAACTCATGTAGTTGAATATTTTACGCACATAAATTCAACAGTGAAATATTGTTGGTCTGCCTATGTGGCTGGAGAGATGAGCTGTCAGGAAGGTGAATGGGCTGCCTGGATGCGAGCGAACGGTCGCTTGGTCACAAGGAATGGCTGTGCGCCTCCGATGCACGCGCCGGTAGACTGTCCGGTTTAGGTAAGAATCAATGCAAAGTTCTTGCGCGGAAAAGAGGAACTTGGTCAGCGAGGACGTGTCCTCCATTTGGCAGCAATCTGTTGATGGACTGGAAGAGCGAATGTCGCTTGCCTGTGGGAGGAACTAAGCGGGAAATATATTTCCAAGGGAGGGAGACATGCTTGCTGCCTGATAAAGGATGCATTGGGTTCCCTGAATGGAGTATCGACAACCTGTCCTGAACAGAGATTGCCTGACTGAACAATTGCCGTAACGCCTGGCATGTCCAGTCTTGCTGAAGATGTGGCCACCCGACTGCGAAGGATACCCTTGGGGAATGGGCTGATGCAGGGGGGATTGGGTCATGCACCCCCGCCCCATGGAAAGATGGCGCCCCTCTGACCGGGAAAAGACGTCCGTGTGGGGAGGCTCGAGTGCACTCCCACCCCCGCTCAACAGATTTTCAACCGTAGGCGCCTTCCCGAAGAAATAGCTCTCATCTAAACAAGTGCTCCCCATGCAAAATGCCTGGATACGACCCCAAGCTGGGAGGTCTGGCTTCTTTACGGGACTTCCTGTCTCGGGGTGGGAATATCAGAAAGAGAGAGAGGGGTGGGGTAATTGACCACCCGAATAATTATGTTTAACTAGGGGCAGGTTCTTTGGCCCCCCAAAAGTTATTTGGCTTTGTTCCTTTGCCAGGTTCGAGTGATCGTCTGAAAGTGGCACGTTCAGTCAGCATGGCGAATGACTGCCTGAATGGTGTACGTACAGTCTGCCTGAATGGTGCACAGTCTGACAGCATCCGTCTGAGGGAGGGACACCCCGGCAGCCTGTGGAGTGACTGTGACTACCCGAGGGGCGAACCACACTGCCCAGAAGGTGTCTGTCCAGAATGGGGCATCACGTCAGCCTGTGGAGTGACTGTGACTGCCTGAGGGATGAACCACACAGCCCGGAAGGTGTCTGTCGAGGGTGGGACACCCCGCCAGCCTGTGTAGTGACTGTGACTGCCTGAGGGATGAACCACACAGCCAAGAATGTGTCTGTCGAGGGTGGGACACCCTGTCAGCCTGTGGAGTGACTGTGACTGCCTGAGGGATGAACCACACAGCCCGGAAGGTGTCTGTCGAGGGTGGGACACCCCGCCAGCCTGTGTAGTGACTGTGACTGCCTGAGGGATGAACCACACAGCCCGGAAGGTGTCTGTCGAGGGTGGGACACCCTGTCAGCCTGTGGAGTGACTGTGACTGCCTGAGGGATGAACCACACAGCCCGGAAGGTGTCTGTCGTTTTGTGCTCCTGGGGGAAAACCCACACCCGGAAGGTGTCTGTAGGGTGGGGCACCCCGCCAGCCTGTGTAGTGACTGTGACTGCCTGAGGGATGAACCACACAGCCCGGAAGGTGTCTGTCTGAGGCAGTGACACCCCGTCAGCCTGTGGAGTGCTCGTCTGCCCGCCTGGAGGGCGGACAGACAGACCACACGGCCGGACAGAGCCCGTGAGACTGCCGGCCTGGGAGCCGGCAGGTGGGTGGGCGCGCCGGCCGTTGTTTGGCCCGGCGGAGCGCGCCGGCCGGTAAGTGCCACTGCGTGTCGCCGGACGCCGGCGGACGCCACGCCGGACGCGGCCGTACCGAGGCCGACTGCGGGCCGTACCGAGGCCGACTGCGGGCCGTCGCTGCCGCGCGCGGTCCGTTCGGCCCCGCGCCGTACCGGACCACACGTGCCACCGCGACCGCAGCGCATTCCCCGGAGTGATCGGCTCCGTGACGGTGTAGCGGCGTGATGGTGCGGTCAGCGTGACGCTACTGAGTGTACCGAGTGACGGTGTAATGTACGGTGTAATGGTGTAACGGTCTAACGGTGTGAAGCTACTAGGCGTACGAGGCGACGGGGTAATGGTGTGATGGCATGACGCTACTGAATTTACGAGGCGACGGTGCAATGGTGTAACTGTGCGACGCTACGAGTGTACGGGGCGACGGTACACTGGTGTAACAGAGTGACACTACTAAATGTACAGAGTGACGGTGCGATGGTGGACCGGCGTGATGGTGTGGCTAGCGTGACGCTACTGAGTGTACCGAGTGACGGTGTAATGGTGTAACTGCGTGATGGTGTGACGCTACTGAGTGTACAGGGCGACGGCGGGAACGGCAGCGCCCCGACTGCCCCCATAGTTAAACGAGTGTGCCTGTGTGTGTCGGTAGCGATGACGGCGATGACGTGGCCAACTGTATCCAATGATTGTTCACCGCAAACAACCTTCCTCCTGCCACAACGTATCATTATAGGAATATATATATATATACTACCAACACCTGTGGTTGACAACGCAGGCAAACTCGATGCACATTAACACACACACACGTACACACCTCGCGCGCACACAGTAATACAAGACTAACTGATGTAATATGACGCGCACGCGGGTAATTATCTCGGGAACGGTACATAATTATGGTGAGCGCAGACACCGATACAATTATTATCGCAACAAACATAATGCTCCAGACTCTTGAACTCGTTGGTCCAGTCTTCTTACGTAAGCATCTAAACTTTGGAAGACATAAATCAGAACGATCCACATCACCCATCACTGCGGTCATTAATTTACAGACAGAAGTGGTGAATTCCTGCATGGCTGACGGTTGCCGACTGGTTGTGCAGACCCTCGGAGCCGGGGGACGACCACAAACGGAACGCTCCATGGCTGACGGTACCGGCTGGTTGTGCAGACCCTCGGAGCCGGGGGACGAGCACAAACGGAGAGCTCCATGGCTAACGGTTGCCGACTGGTTGTGCAGACCCTCGGAGCCGGGGGACGAGCACAAACGGAGAGCTCCATGGCTAACGGTTGCCGACTGGTTGTGCAGACCCTCGGAGCCGGGGGACGAGCACAAACGGAGGGCTACATGGCTAACGGTTGCCGACTGGTTGTGCAGACCCTCGGAGCCGAGGGACGAGCGTAAACGGAAAGCTCCATGGCTAACGGTTGCCGGCTGGTTGTGCAGACCCTCGGGGCCGGGGGACGAGCACAAACGGAACGCTCCATGGCCAACGGTTGCCCACTGGGTTGTGCAGACCCTCGGAGCCGGGAGACGAGCACAAACGGAGCGCTCCGTCGCGACATGTTTACGCTCACGCTCGCTCTGTCGCCGGTCGATACATGCTAAGCTAATGGACGGCGCTCCAAAGCTGAGCCAGCCTGTTGGCTGAGTCTGAGCTGAGGCCCGCGGCCGCCTGCAGACCAGCGCAATGCGGTCTACGGGGCTACTTGGCCGCTGACAGAACTATGACGATGTGTGGCCGCTGCGATAAACTCGGATGCAATCAGGAGCAACAAGAGCCCTGTATTATTGCTCGCTGCGCCGCGCCAAACTGCTTTAGACCACTCAACACCACCATTCCCTGGTGCCGATTGGCAGCAGCTGACCCAAAGATCTTGCCACTAGTGATCTGGCCACAGGCTTTTCAATCGCAGGGGGAACACATGAACCACTGAGCTACCGGCGCCGTGAACTAATCCACCACAAGGCCATCGTCAATAATCCACCACGGAGTAGGGCCTCCTCCGAGATGTTCACTGGGGGCCATGTCCCCTCCCTCGAAGTCAAGTTGCACTATCATTGCTTAAATATTACTGAGGGAGCTCGAAAGGCTGGGATTTGGTCACATTCCAGTCAATGGTAGCGCCTCTTAGTCAAATATTGTAAGACAAGGCCCTACCATGGGGTATTAATCAATAGATTGGACCATCGGTTCTAAGATCAGATAAATCCCAATAGCGACTGGTTATTCAGTTGGATCAATCATGAGGCCACACTGTATTGCTCAAATAGACCGACCCATCGATGGATAGCAGAATAGTTACCAGCAGAATACAGAATAAATTCCTACGTGCTTAAATTCGACCGCATCGTCAAGTCGCGCAGTCGCCATTTTAATTGCAATCGAGCAGAAAAAAGCATCGTTGTCACACACGGAACGAAGGAACATTACTCTAAATCCTATGACTTATGGAGCAACAGGACCTGTATTGTTCACCAATAAAGAAGCAAACTTAACTCAGCTTCGCCCGAAAGTCACGTTCTAACCTATGAACAACTGGCAACAATATAGCTTGGTTGCATATTGTTGCATATTGTGGCATATGAACATGCCAAGTATGTTCATAACTTGGGTCAGTTCGTATCGTGGGTTCGAATCCCGCAGCCGGTGGAATTGCCATGTCCACCAGCGACTAATAGGCTTGAGAGGTTGGCGACGCTAATAACCTACCAGTAGATTGCCTCGTAGAAGAACCCAAGGAGATTCAGTTGGTGGTAGGATAAGGCAAGCTAGATTGGGTTCACCGAGAACGACTTTTTTCGAGAAAAGAACTTCCCGTGTCGACAGGGTTAAGTGAACTTATCTCATACCTTAACCACACAAATCTAGGTTACCATTGCTATGACTACCATATCGAAAAACGAACTCCCGATGTAAGCTGCGGGTTCAGGCAACCGATTGGGACAAATGCTTACGCCTCCCCCCAGTGTTAAAATAATGATTTCTCGTTAGGTGTGAGATGTCGAAACGAGTACAGCAGGGTGTCGAAATCGCCATGAACGTATATACAATCTTGCTAAGTCCTGCAAACCCAGTTTGAGACCATTGCGTACATATGATGTTATGTATGTTACCGTTGTGCGTGTTTTGAAAGGTACCTAATTTGGGGATACCGATATGAACGAAAACACTATAAACACCTATGCTATAAACTGTTATTGTATAACATAGCACATCATAGGCAATCCCTTCACCTGGAATTGCGCTAGGGGATGTTCGTTATCACGATTCTGGATCCGTTATGGTGAGCATAAGCATGCTACTTGTGAACAGGATTCTTAGAAACGAGGAATGAAGACTTCACAAACGCGCATCAAGAAGCACAGTGTCGATACTCCTTTGGGAAGGATGCCGATTCAGTATTCAGTACATGGTATATTCCATCATATTTCGCGAATAATTAATCACTGCTTCCCCACGAAATACGGAGCGCATGGAAGGGGATTGGTGGAAGGCGTATGTGGCAAACGTACGTAACTTATGTGTCGTTACGAAATTATGGGTTGGAGGTCGTTTCAATATAAAGGTGTTTTTTTTGCAAGGCTTAATCGTGAACATGCATGTGTTCGATATACATTGGCACTATGCTTACCCTAACCTTTGCGTGCGCTTACGGCCGTTACGTGGCCTATCAACCGGCATGGCTAACACACCGCTCCGTACTATGTGCCCCAGCAAGCCCCAGCCGCCAGCTACCATGACGTCACCACCCGCCAGAACCTCGACACCGGCGCGGTGGTGCGACGCCACAACACCACATGCCGCGTCGGCACCGACGGCCGGCTCGGCCGAGGCGCGGGTGCTGACGCCGGCAGAGGTGCGGGTGCGGTCGGCGTGGAGGCGCCTAGATCTCCAGGACGAGATTTCCCCGGGCGCCGGCCGAGTTGATGATGTCCCCGTGGGCCTGCGACGCCTGCAATCACCGGCTGGATATACGACGCTGACACGGGCGGCCACGGCGGCGGCGCGCGCAACAGCGCCGACGGCCCTGCCGTGCGTGCCATGGACGTGCGTGCAGCGGGCAGCGCGCGGCGGCCGAGAGTCGATCCAGCTGCGGGGCCGCATCGGCTCTCGGCCGCCGCGCGCTGCCCGCCGCACACACGCCCATGGCACGCACACACACACACCAGTCGGGGCGGCGCCACGCTCCACTGCGGGCTGCCACACGCTCTGTACGCACCCAGGCGGCAGCCCGACGCGGGTGGTGTTCACCACGCATTATACATTTGCAAAGATCTGACGACATTTCGCTAACGTGGCGACGCTTAGAAGACAATAGACATTTCCAAGCATGAAGATCGTCCCTGAGGAGGAGCGCGTACGGTGCGGATAAAAACGAACACGGTGGCAGATATTGATTTGCACGCATTCAGTTGGAAAAAAACATTAATTTTAAATGTTTATACGTATTTAATTAATAAAATAAATATAAAAAATAACACTTTTAAATATGTTGTTAAAAAAAGTTTTCACTGATCACGAAATCCTGGGTGACTACACCTTGCAGCAGTACACCACTAGACCAGCATTATTCGCGCATCGCAGCCAGCCAACACTGCCGAGTTCCAGTAATTAACGTCTGAGGCAGCCAACACCGCCGAGTTCCAGTAATTAACGTCTGGTGATAAATATCAGTCAGTACCAACTGCGTTCAATTATAAGGACCAAATTGACCACATTCAACGTGAATGGAGTAATTGAGTAAAGTTGGTGCCGATAGGTCACACTAGAATTGTATCCGGATGTAGTCATTTATTTTCCAGGGATAATTATCGGCCTTGATGACTTCCAATAGTTATATGGAGCTCTTTACGACAAGTAAATATCAAATTATTGATAAAATGTACCACTCGCAACAACGAATTTGATACTGCTGCAATGTTGACGACACGTGTGGCCTAAAGCTACAATGCCATTCAGTGTGGGCTGTGCGGGAGCTGCCAACCGGGCGGAACACCTACCACTCAGCTGACTGACACACCACGGACTCACGCGCCATAACGGGGAGCGCCCCCTACCCTGGGTGCAGGAGGCTGGTACGGGAGCTACCGATATCGAATACCTACCACTCAGCTGACCGGCACCCCACGGACTCGCGCGCCATTGCGAGGAGCGCCCCTACCCTGGGTGCAGGAGGGTGGTGCGGGAGCTACCGATATCGAACACCTACCACTATCAGCTGACCGGCACCCCACGGACTCGCGCGCCATTGCGAGGAGCGCCCCCTACCCTGGGTGCAGGAGGGTGGTGCGGGAGCTACCGATATCGAACACCTACCACTCAGCTGACCGGCACCCCACGGACTCGCGCGCCATTGCGAGGAGCGCCCCCTACCCTGGGTGCAGGAGGGTGGTGCGGGAGCTACCGATATCGAACACCTACCACTCAGCTGACTGACACCCCACGGACTCGCGCGCCATTGCGAGGAGCGCTCCCTACCCTGGGTGCAGGAGGCTGGTACGGGAGCTACCGATATCGAACACCTACCACTCAGCTGACCGGCACCCCACGGACTCGCGCGCCATTGCGAGGAGCGCTCCCTACCCTGGGTGCAGGAGGGTGGTGCGGGAGCTACCGATATCGAACACCTACCACTCAGCTGACTGACACCCCACGGACTCGCGCGCCATTGCGAGGAGCGCTCCCTACTCTGGGTGCAGGAGGGTGGGGCGGTGTCACCGATATCGAATCCAGGAGATATTTTCCTCTGGCTGTATGTGGTAGCTTATGGATCGCGTTGAATTGACCGGAGGGATAGCTTCGTGCTGGCGGAGGTTTCGGAGGTCACGAAAAGGGACTGTGAGTAAGTAAACAAAAAAGAGCACACAGAGCAAGGCGCGGACCCTGAGATTACAATGTACCACACGCAATGCAATAACGGTGTCTGAGGCCCAATATGGATGGCTTAAGACAGTGGAGATGTTGTGCAGTGATAGTGGGGGCAGGTGCAGCAGCACAGGTGTCTATGAGACCATAATGGATGGCAAGCAGAAAAACTGGCACGCGCCTTCTTCCTGATTGTCGGAATTAAAATGTATAACAACTGAAGTGAGTGAGGCTCCTCATTGGTTCCTCCGCTGATTTGTATAGGTGATTCCTCGAGACATTCCGTGTGTTTGTCTGCTACACACAGACGACGAAGAGATTTGCCGCAAAACTACATTCCCAGCTGACGGGCGTTTGATGAGCTACAATCCTGTCCGCCTGCCGAACTAGTCGCCCAGATGGAAATCGACACTTCACGCCCAATAAAATGCAAAACGCTCACCACCATCACCCCCAGACGCAGACCCGCCCACACTGAAAACTGCATTAACGACGTAGGACTTCAGTGCTGAAATCCGCGGCATGGGTGTTCCTAATACCGACGACGCCCCATTTCCGGTACGGCTACGGGAACTAAGCCATCTATTCCAGAGTGTCGCAACGTTATCTGGACAGTCGCGGCCAAAACCAGTCGATCTAGTAAAGCACAAGTTTCTTATACCGTTACTGCTCCACGCTTCCACCGCCCTCCTCTCCCTCTCCCTCTCCCTCTCCCTCTCCCTCTCCCTCTCCCTCTCCCTCTCCCTCTCCCTCTCCCTCTCCCTCTCCCTCTCCCTCTCCCTCTCCCTCTCCCTCTCCCTCTCCCTCTCCCTCTCCCTCTCCCTCTCCCTCCTCCCTCTCCCTCTCCCTCTCCCTCTCCCTCTCCCTCTCCCTCTCCTCTCCTCTCCTCTCACTCTCCTCTCTCTCTCTCTCTCTCTCTCTCTCTCTCTCTCTCTCTCTCTCTCTCTCTCTCTCTCTCTCTCTCTCTCTCTCTCTCTCTCACCTTCAACCTTTACGTCAGGGCGAGCTTAGCTCTCGGACATCACGGAGACTTCAGAACGGACCGACAAAATTATTCAGCAACCGCACTCGGCTGTTTCTCGTTACATGCGTCGCCTCAACCGAGCCGTACCATCGTTACGTGGAGACTTTGCGACATGGGTGTTGTTATGCAGGCATCCAAGAGAAAGCAACGCCTTTGTAAAGACGGCATTGGTTAACGCAGGAATTTTACAGAATAGTTTGCCACGTCCATGCATAGAGTAAGCTGTATGTCAAAAGAGGTCACATTTCTGTACAATACTGAGTTCATGTTACGAAATCGTGGTGAGTGATGATACCCGCTATATGGCGTGATTGTTCAATTTATGAATCCTTAACAATTACGGAATATGTGAGCCTGATTGTGAGTTTACTTTTCAACTTCGAGTTTCAGTGGATGGAAATTCATTAACAAATGAACAAATAAATAGAACAATGTTACTTAGCTTAACCACATAAATCAGCACAAGCGAGAGCAGCACTTTGCATGCACATGCAAACTGGCTTGGGTAGAAAAGTGCAACCTCCGCTTAAGCTGAAGATTGGAGTATACATAATACGCAGATGTTCATCTGCGAAGTCACGTAATTTCTTTTTTTCAGAACGGATAACCCTCTTATCGCCAGAAACGATAGCCGTTTTCCTCGTTGTGAACATCGCTAGCATGGATTAAGGGCGTCAGCTGGTCTAATGTGCTTCGGTAGCCTTGCAGAGGGCGCATTAACGTCGCCAAGCTACTGAAGTCCAACATGGCTTGGTCGAGACCACGTCGAAGACCGGCTCCCCAGCCGAAGCTCTGCTCATTTTCCCTTTCGCTCGCTCGCCCCAGAATACAACCTGTGGCTTCGACACACTTATTGTCAAAACGACGACATTCGAGTAACAAATGGAAGCGTGGCACCGATGCTTCCAGGACACACGGGAGTGCAAGAAATGGAGACAACCAAATTAGTCAGATCGTACATAACACCGACACGTGCAAATCCCAGACAACGCACCTCCGGGGTGCGCCATACATGTCAACAGAGTGGGGCGACTTTCCCCACGTTCTGCTTGTCTCCTGGAGGATTCAACGAACCACTCTAACCGGTCAACCAACACCCAGCCTGCTCACATTCCAGTGCTTGAAAACTGACCGTGTGGTGAGGGGAATACGGCTGCCAATATCTGCCTCCCGGCCGCAGCTCGAGTGCCTCCCAGCCGAACCGCGGCTTCCCAGCGCCAGTCGTCCATAGACCATGGCGACTTTAGCCATCCATATCCCCAGCGTGGAACGGTCTGAACGACATCGAAGACGGCACGCGCCATCCAATAAACACATGCATAAACCATCGGCGGAAATGCTTCTGTACAGATCCGGCGGCCAAACGACCTGCAAACGGTCACATACCAGCCGGCGCGAGAGCGATGGGTCGGCGGAATGGTGCACTTGTGGGTCGGCAGGACGGTGGGGTGGTGGATCACCAGGACGGTGGGGTGGTGGATCACCAGGACGGTGGGCTGGTGGGTCACCAGGACGGTGGGCTGGTGGGTCGACAGAACGGTGGGGTGGTGGATCACCAGGACGGTGGGGTGGTGGATCACCAGGACGGTGGGCTGGTGGGTCACCAGGACGGTGGGCTGGTGGGTCACCAGGACCATGGCGTGGTGGACTGACAGAGCGGTGGGCAGAGGATTTTTGGAAGGAACACATGCATATCGGAGGTCTCCCAGGCGAACTGGAGCTACTTCGACTGTTATGGGCCCTCCGAGCCGCAATAATCACGCGTACAAATCAAGTATGCAAATCGATATATAACCGGGCGCATGTGATTACTCGATTAAATACGTCTCTTTTGCGTCTTATTGTGTTAGTGTGTATGTGCTCTGAGGTTGCAAAATCTGGCCAGAATATATAATTTCACAGCTACTTCACTTAGACCGTGGCTCTCAGGAAACTTTTCGGCCGACTCGACAGCTGACATACGGTTGTCGGTGGTGATCCTGGCTTCACGTGCCCGGTAGCTTCCTAACGAGGCCCCTTTGTCCCTCTGTAGCTGTCACAGGACCCTCTGCCACCGTCAGATGATCCTCTGCAACTGTCACAGAGCCCTCAGCAAGCATGGCAGATCGGATGACCATGGTCACCGGAAACATGGCGGGGCCTCCAGCCAGGTGTTGGGATTTTGTCGCCAGGTACAGGGACCAGGAACCTTGGGTTCTTTTACGACGCATTCAACTGCTAGGTCACATAGCGTCGCCAACCTCTCACTCCGATCGGTCGCGGGTGGACTCGGTAAACGCCGTCGGCTGTGAGATTCGAACCCACAATCTTGCGATCGAGAGTCCGACGCTTTACCAACTGAGCTGCCGCGGCCCCCTCTGGGATTTCTTGTCCAATACCAATGGATCCGCTCACCTGTAGCCTCCAGATATCACGGCAGGGCTTCCTTCTAGGTGTTGGAATGTCTTCGTGAGCTCGAGAAGTCTCCTGACAAAATACCAACAGACCCTTTGTAGGGTACATCAAACGCCCAATGATTTTCATTGTTGCAAAACTGAATACGCATATAGCCTTATTTTGTTGTCACCGACTCAAATAGCTCAGATGTAAATTATATTTGGGCTTTAGAGCGCTTCGACTAATATTGATCATTCGCGCCCATAACTTGAATTATAATGCTTCACTGCTGGTGAGAACTATTGCCTGGGTGTGTACGTGGCTTGAAATCAGATCACTGACAGGTAGCGAAACAAGTTCCCAGGATGCACAAGTTTTGAATTTCCGAGCTAGGGGTGCCACCTGGTGGCTAAATATTAGGTTTTGCATTATTTTCGTGTTTTAGTCACTCGCCATGTGAATTCCAAATCAAGCGTACCAGGGAAACGACACGAAAACTAGTCTGTAGCCTATTACAAGAGCTCTCGATTGATCCAAAACATGACCTGTGGGGTTCACGAATTGACCTCAGGGGCGAGGTCAAAGGGCATATTTTGTTAGAAAAATGTGGAACGTCGCAGTTAATTGCGAACTTTGACGAACCCACTGCCCATATGCGCAAGAGTTGCTTGTGGAATGTGTCTAAGTGTCGTGCTAGTCTAATGACATACAATTCGGTGTGCTTCATTCGATAGGGAACGCGTTAGTTCAGATCGTAGCGCTGACCTCATTTTTTTAATTACAAAAAAAAACATTTGAAGAACTTTCAATTTTCTTTTTTTTCGCAATTCAAAATGGACACTGAATTCTAATTCAACACTGAATATTCCTCTGGAGTTGTCCTAAGTCATGAACATGTCACCGGAGGTCATCCTAAGGCATTAACCCCAGATGACCCTGAAAAAGCCAGTCGTCCATGTAACCATGTTAAGCATACTCTCCAAATACGAGAACCACCGTTAGCCATTTACTGTCAAGTTGTGACAAAAACCGTGGAAAAACATAATTGTAATGAAAAATGGCCGTAGTATAAGGTGCGTGAAATGCGGCATAGTCATCATTTTTCGGAAACTGATCAATTAGTCCCTTCTTTTCACGTTGACCCATGTGGCTACGGTGCAAAATATTTTCCACTTGTCACTTCGTTTAAAGGTACCATTTGCTTGTCCAAAATGTGTGCATTGGATTGTTCTGGGCTCGGTTAGAGTAGGTTGTTTTGCATTTGGAATTTTGGTGAACAAAAAATCCATTTTCGAAAGCAAGCATGGTTGGTTTGTTTGTTTGCCTCCGTCACGCAACAACCGAACCCACCGCCTCTGAGTACGTTTTTTCATGGGATTGTTGGCGGTCTGCTTCTCAAATCGGCATCCAGGAGCTCTTACATGTAAAATGTACTATCGTGTTCTTTGGTTCTTTATACGGAAGTACTGTACATTTGAATGTATATACAAGCCAGCAAAATAAAAGCAAAAACAAAGTAAAGTCAAGACAAATCCGAGCCACACAGGCAATCAAGACTCGTGCTACCGCCGCCGCCACTCGTTCAAGAGCGAGCGACGACCGAAGTTTGCTCAGCTAGCCGCTCGGTGGCTCTGTCGGCCACATAACTAGGTGTTAGTTATTTGGGCTTCAGGGCGCGTCGACAACTATGGCCATATTGCCAACTAGGTGTTATCTTAATTACCAAAATGCTACAGCTGTCTTGCTGTATGGTAAATAACACCATGCAGTGCTTTGCGCCTGTTTATCATCTTTTCGGATACACCAATTTTGACATAACTGAGCATATTTATAGAACGTTTTACCGTCGACCCAAATTGGGAGGTTAATAATTGACCAAAGGAGGTCATGCTTAGAATCAATATCCGAGTATTTTACAGCGCAATGCATTAATTTTAATTTGTGAGTCTATCTTAATTAGGAAGGACGGATAGACCAAAATCTAACAAGTAATAAAATAAAAACGAGAAAAGGAAAAATTGGGCCGCTAGGTTACACCGCTAAACCCAATATAACTATAAAATATTTCATAATGTGTTTGGGTCCCAGCCAACAAAATATGATTATAGTCGTGTTGAATTTCCCTAGTCCGGTCGTTTGATGAACCCTAACCCTTGGTCTGAGCTTCTGGACGGTGTCGTTAGTTTCGTCAGGTGTTGGGACCTTTCACGAGCCCTAGATGCCTCCTGTGTCAAGACTTACGGACCTTCCGACATAGGACTCGCGAACAACATGCTGGGCGCTCCTGTCGGGTGTTTATTTATTTATTTATATTTATATTTATATATTTATAATTTATTTTCGTGAGCTTTCCGGACATCCTACCAGGGCTAGTGATCTGCTTGGTCAGGGACCTCCTGCCAGATGTCGAGGCCTTTTCGTGAACTCTGGGGACATCCTGACAATGCTAATGCGCCTCCTAGCCTGGGACTCAGGAGAGCATGATGGACATCTTTTATGCTTAGGGCATCCTGAAACTCCGGGAGGGGGCAAAATATATTATTGTCCCCCATTTCATGACAGGAATTGTCTGCCATCCTAGTGGCGCCACCCCGTCTTAACTGCGATGGTACGCTGTAACAGTCAAAGAGCTCTCTGTAACTATCAGAGGTCCTCTTAACTGTGAGATGCTCCTTATTACTTTCACAATAACCTTCATAGGTGTCAGGAAAGACATGTAGCTCCCAGGGGACCGCCATAACTGCTCTAGGGCCCCACAGACAATTATATATTGTCTTACCACTGCCGCACTCTATGAGCAATGAAGGATGGCAAATTATAAACGAGTAAACTAAATGCGAGAAAGAGCATGAAAACAAAGTATCACTTGCGGTATGAATTATTGTCAAAAACAAAATCCTCCGTGGTGTGTGCCACCTGCCCTCAGGTGCAACAGGTGGTGCGAGGGCGGATAGGCAGGTGGCACACACCACGGACGATTTTGTTTACGACAAACGGTGGGTCAGTGGATGTAGCGTGGTAGGATGGTGGTTAGGTTGGGTTATTGGTTTCTACGACACATCGACCGTTGAGTCATATATGGTGGGCAGACAGCGGTGGGCAGAGCGGTGGTTGGTGGGCCAGTGGGCATAATGAGTGGTATAACGGTGGATCGACAACACGATACGATGGTAGATCGACAGAGCTGTGGGACGGCGGATGGACAAAGCAGTAAGTATGTGGGTTGGCAGAGCGGTACGATGGTAGATCGACAGAGCGGTGAGTCGGCGGATGGACAGAGCAGGTCTGCGGGTCGACAGAGCGGTACGATGGTGGGTCCACATAACAGCGGGACAGTGGGACGGTGGGTCGACAGAGCGGTACGATGGTGGGTCCACATAACAGCGGGACAGTGGGACGGTGGGTCGCCAGAGCGGTACGATGGTGGGTCCACATAACAGCGGGACAGTGGGACGGTGGGTCGACAGAGCGGTACGATGGTGGGTCCACATAACAGCGGGACAGTGGGACGGTGGGTCGACAGAGCAGCCGACACGGCGGCCGCCGACGGTGTCGCGACGGTGCGGCGGCAGCGCGCGCCCTGGTCTGGCGTCTCCACCCGACCACTGCCGGTCGGCACAAATACGGCGGCTCAGTCACGGCCCTGCCGCCAGATACGGCACGCTCACAATGCCAGCCCCCCCCCCCCTCCCCCACCCCTCTCCCGGGGGCATCGGGCGTCAACACGGACGGCACACTGATACGCCAGGTGTCGTCGACGATATTGGAACGGGAGCTCCCATTCAGCTGATGTTAGACTCGCCTCCGTGGCTACCGTACGCCACGAGATGTTTGTGTGGCGGTGGATCGATCAGACTGTGTGGTGTACCCACAGTGAACGTCGGAGGGACTGCAAACACGGCAGCGTTGAGTTTCTGTACATAGTCTCTCGCGAACAAACAACGGAACTTATGATATGTACTTTTATTCTGCAAAGCCGAATGAGGCATCAATTATACAACCCCAACCGAAGTGTCTACTTATCAATTCATATATGTACCCGTTTACAATCGTGTATCTCCGGCGGTGTGTCTGCATCTTTTCAGCTAAACGTCGAAGCAAACATTAGCTTTACTAACAGTTTACTGGCAGAACTCATATGATGGACAGCAAAGTGGCAACTAGAAAATACATATCATAGGTCGAATACACCACACATATTTCATCTTAATTATCTTGAGCAAAAAAAGGTGCCTCCTTTGATGTATCGTGGGAATCATGATTATTATGTCGAAAATAAGGGGACAGGAGCTGAGCACCTCCAATACCCTCCGAACTCGTCGGTTGGCGACTCACTTCTTCCCCTCAGTCAAACAACAGCACCACATGTACGTCCGGGGTCGCACGCGCTCTCATCGCGGCTATCGACCCGCCTCGAGCCCGTGATGTAGCCAGTGGCCACCCACCAGTAGGTGCAACATCAGCTCGGAAAATGCGTGACCACGCATTGATATAATGAAGTTGGTTGCGTGGCCGTCCTCTTGGGTTCTTTTACAACGCGTTCAATTACCGGGTCACATAACGTTGCCAACATCTCACGCCGAGTAGTCGCAGGCGGACTCGGTAATCCCACCGGTTGTGAGATTCGAACCTACGATCATGAGTCGAACGTCCTGCCGACTGAGCCACCGCGACGCCCTCGTGATCGCTCCCCCCCCCCCCCCCCCCCCTACCCCACGCCTGCCGTTCCGTTGCCCCTCCCCGGCCGTTGCGACATTAATATGATGCCCCGTCCTAGCTCCGTAACGCTCCTCATTGGCGGGAATTGGCCAGGGACTGCTCCATTCGTGATAGCATCGTGTTCCCTTTGTTGGTTTTCTGTCTGTCAATAGAAGTTCCGCTCGTGACGAAACTATGATCCCCTTTTATTCTCCTTTTGTTGCGAATCTGACTCAGTGTATGTGATTAGGGTATTAGGGCGCATCGGCCATGGTATATTATTTAGCGCCTAAGTGTGACTCAGTGTCACGACAGCCTTTGCTAGTCATTAATGACAGCCATACGCCTTGGAACGCGTATAAAGAGTTAGTGCCTGATAGGCGATACATTCACCACAGTGCATGACTAAAACCTTCGATTGAACACGCCTTCTCTCCCTGTTCGGATCCAACCACAACGCCTCCGGACTACAATTCGACTCGCTGTCGACTGAACCGGGCACGTCGGTGGCCAATAGACTTCGGTGCGGTATCCGGTCGACTGAACCGGGCACGTCGGTGGCCAACAGACTCCGGTGCGCTATCACGCTGTCGACTGAACCGGGCACGTCGGTGGCCAACAGACTCCGGTGCGCTATCACGCTGTCGACTGAACCGGGCACGTCGGTGGCCAACAGACTCCGGTGCGCTATCACGCTGTCGACTGAACCGGGCACGTCGGTGGCCAACAGACTCCGGTGCGCTATCACGCTGTCGACTGAACCGGGCACGTCGGTGGCCAATAGACTCCGGTGCGGTATCACGCTGTCGATTGAACCGGGCACGTCGGTGGCCAATAGACTCCGGTGCGGTATCCGGTCGACTGAACCGGGCACGTCGGTGGCCAACAGACTCCGGTGCGCTATCACGCTGTCGACTGAACCGGGCACGTCGGTGGCCAATAGACTCCGGTGCGCTATCACGCTGTCGACTGAACCGGGCACGTCGGTGGCCAATAGACTCCGGTGCGGTATCCGCGGTAAGCCTGCGGTACGCGAAGTGCCGCCACACCACCATCCTCCCAACAAAGAAACGAGCACTTCAGATGAAATATTGTGATGAAAACTGATAAAGAAGAGCAAAGCTAAAGATCAGAACTGGTTCTCGGAGAGAAAGAAACTGGATGAGCAGCCACACACGCACCAACTAAGTCGCCGGCTTTTTCAGCTCTGGAGGCGAGTGATAACAGATAGTGGAGTAAAATGAAGTACCAAGGAACGAAAAAATGAAGTAGCCAATTTTGCTGCTTTCCCACATCTCACGTTGCGCTCGAGTTGAGTCACTGGGCCGACTGAGCTGGCCGCCATACTGGAACGCAATGTCAGGAGCGAATATTCTGTCACCCTGACACCAATAGGAGTCAATGAGGTGATAGTCGAACGCAAATACTGATTTCAGTATTACACCAGCTACTAACACATCAAACGCCACAAACTAAAATATAAAACCCCGGACAGTGTTCGCCCTCACTTCAACGCATGCCTGGAACGGTACAGGGTTAAGCAGTCGGCCGTCAGTGTCTACTGTTGACACTGGTCTGGTCACGCTGGGCTTTTGCGGTCGCCAATTTTACCTGGGTCGGCACATGGTTAAGCAGTCGGTTGTCAGTGTCTACTGTTGGCGATTCTGATCGCTGGGCTTTTGCGGTCGGCAACTTACCTGGGCACCCAGTTTTGTCCAGCTCCCCACCGAGAGTGCGGTGTGACGTCACTCATTTGCGCTTTACAGCTAAAGCTGGATATTTTCACATGCACAATGAGGAATAGTTTAAACCCGTCCAGTTGAAAATGTGGCAATTCGTTCTGCACAACGATAGGGGCAACAAAACCTATATACACAGCGAGTTACCATCGTAAATCGTGATAACATACCCAAAGATGTATGTGGTTTGCAATCAATGCGCTTTAATAGCAAGGAGAAAAGAGCATTTCACACAGAACACCACATCAAGGCAAACGCACACAAACACAACTCCAAACAAAGAAGTGTACCTGTCCTCACCGCGTACGATTAATGATGCGGTAAAGCATCTCGTATATATTTTAAATAGCGGATCGAAAAACAAATGGTCAACCTTGGATCGTGTATTACCAAGCTAACAACACCAACAGCTGTAAATGAGAGGCTCAGTTGCATGAATACAATTGAGAGAA
Source organism: Ashinkailepas kermadecensis (assembly GCA_034440615.1). Lineage (NCBI taxonomy): Eukaryota > Metazoa > Arthropoda > Thecostraca > Neolepadidae > Ashinkailepas > Ashinkailepas kermadecensis. The sequence continues at coordinate 308,854 of JAOTOM010004883.1, read as the reverse complement.
AACCTGCATTAGAATGGCAATAGCGGTCCACGCTGCATGCATGAAGCAGATGAAAGGTTGCCCATGCAGTTACCTGGGCAACACCGTGCCGATAATAACATGCACACGGCTATTATCCCCATTACCAAAGCAGCCGCATGTTAACTCGTTGGGAAGGAAAACCAGTGTTTCATGAAAGAAGGTTAAAAGCGGAATAGAGTCGAATGGAATAAGGTTGAAACCGGATTAGGGTCAAATTGAATAAGGTCGAAGGTAGCGTCGAATGGAATAATGTCGAAAAGTAGCTGAGGATAAGAGGGGCTGGGTTAATGTCGATTCGAACAATGTCGAAAGTGAAATAGCGTCGAATAGAATAACGGCGAAAATAGTAGGACAATGTAATAGCATCGAATGGAATAAAGACGAAAACCTAACCCAGAGAAAACGCTTGTGCAAGAAGGGCACGTATGGGCGCTTACGTGGACAGGGAGAAAGCCCAAACAGCTGATGTGACCAAACAGCCCAAACATGTGCCCTCCTTGCACAAGTGTTTTCTCTGGGCTATGTATTCGTCTTTGTTCCATTCCACGCTATTTCAGTCCCTCCTATGTTCGGAGTTATTCCATGCGACGCTATTCCACTTTCGATTTTGTTCCATTCGACAATTTTCCGCTTTCGACATTGTTCCATTGGACACCAGCCCAGCCTCTCCTATCTCCAGCTTGGTGGTACTTGGGTTCCTTTACGACGCATCGACTGCTCGGCCATATAGCGTCGCCAGCCTCTCACGCCGGTTGGCCGCGGATGGATTCTGTAATCTCGCCGGTTGTTGGATTTGAACCCAAGATCTTACGATGAAGAGTCCAACTCCCTACCGACTGAGCAAATTCGACGTCTGTGCTGCTTAATTTTATGATGCTCGACTAAATTCGAAACCCCGCCAAGTAAGACAACTTTTAAGTTTTAGACTGACCTGTGACGCTGCAGGTAGACCTGTGACACTTCGGTCTTAGACTGACCTGTGACACTTCGGTCAATATACTTGACTTGTCTGCGCCCATATTGCTGAGCTCCGTCGGTTGCCACCAAAAGCAACGAAATCGGCCCGTAACTTTTCAAGTTCAGCAGGGGAGAATCTGCCCCCTCTCCCAGTGGGTCGCGTTCGTTCCCGACCCCAGTGGCGCGCCGTTTAACAAATGATAAGACAATTAGATGACCGGAGGGAAGTGGACTTCCCGAGCGATAGTGACGTCAGACGAAGCTGGCTGGCTTGATGCTGCAGACACAGCAAGCACTGACCTTCTCCAGCGGGTAGGTCCGGTCCACGACGGGAGTGATCCAGCCGGCCTCCAGGCCCTCGGCCACGCGCTGTCTCATCTCGGTCCACTCGTCCTGGCGGCGCATGGGAAGCCGGTCACCGTCAAAGTTACGGTTCGATGTCGTGATCATGGTCAGGGTCAATTCACGATCAGGGTTAGGCCAGCGGCATATATATATCCTAATTTCTCATAAGTTATTTGACTTATGTTTGGGATATTTGACTTATATCCTATTTGGTCATGTGGTGATGTTGATCACCTGATCCTACTAGTTGCGCAACTGCACCTGCCCCATTCCGGAATGTCAAAACAACGATGACAATGGATAGGATAATTGTATGGAATTTCACCCACAACTGAGAGCTACGTGACAAACACAACGTGTTCCGACTCAAATGGCGATATGTAGATGAAAGATCACGCTGCTCAAAGCCAGTACGAAGTACATGAAAACGGAAAATGAAAACAGTTTTGCCTTTCATCCAAATACCGTTCTTTATTTTTTGTAACTTCTCTTTTTGGCCTGACGATCCGAGAAAACGTATTTCCTCAGCTCCATTTACTAATAGAAACCTTGAAGTACATTGTTGCTGCACATTTAGCGTCATCTGTATGTAAGCACGTATCAACCTATGCGTAGCAATGGTCACTGCACACGGACCGGTGGTTACGCCCATATTAGGTGAACGTGTTCGGGAATGTGTTCTTATCACAGACCTGAATATGAGCAGGTGTTCGAGTAATGTGAGGAATCACGGAATATGTTCTTATCACCTGAGTATGGACAGGTGTTCGAGTAATGTGAGACATCACGGAATGTGTTCTTATCAAAGATCCGAGGATGAACAGGTGTTCGGGTAATATCAGGCATCACGGAAGGTGTTCTATCACAGACCTGAATATGAGGTGTTCGGGTAATGTGAGGCATCACGGAAGGTGTTCTTATCACATACCTGAATATGAGCAGGGGTTCGAGTAATGTGAGGAATCACGGAAGGTGTTCTATCACAGACATGAATATGAGCAGGTGTTCGGGTAATGTGAGACATCACGGAAGGTGTTCTATCAAAGACCCGAATATGAGCAGGTGTTCGGGTGATGTGAGGCATCACGGAAGGTGTTCTATCACAGACCTGAATATGAGCAGGTGTTCGGGTGATGTGAGGCACCACGGAAGGTGTTCTATCACAGACCTGAATATGAGCAGGTGTTCGGGTGATTTGAGGCACCACGAAGTCAGGTCCCATAGGTGCATACCTACATAACTGCCGCAGTGCGAGGCTACGTACTAACCCGGGTAGAGGACGGCAGGCGACAGCCCAAGATGCTGAGTTCCTTGCTCATGGCCATCCGCGGGTTGATCTCAATGCTACCACGGCTGCCTATCACCTGGCCGACACGCATACAAAGGCGTCAAATGACATAACGGGCTTTCAATATGGCCTGCAAGGACAAGTCACGTCATCCAACGATATCTTCACAATTGAAGTGTAGCATTTCGACATACATACATACATATATTTCGGGATTCATACGAGGCAAGGGCCTGTTTAAACAGATCACATCAAGCTCGAGCTGGAATAACACAATGCGACTCAAAGCACAATACACTAACGCACCTCAGGATGGGTAATCAAATCGCTGTTCCGACCAGAAAGCATCTATTCTGGTCTTGAACTGTTTCGGCGCATTGGAGCAGACTACTTGTTCTGGGAGCGAGTTCCAGTCCCTGACCGTGGGAAGACACAGATGGCCTCGTCTCACTGTTGTAAATGCAGCAGGCTTCGCCACGTTCAAGGAGTGGCCTCTGGCGGACAAGTGTGGTGACAACCGAGCCATGTCTTCTTGGTGCAAGAGTTGATGACCATGTAACAGCCGGTACGTGAGAATCATGTCGCCACGACACCTACTATATTGTAGTGAATGGAGTTGCAGCATTTGTGGGGGGTCATTATAGGGAATGTGTCTGATTTCCGTCACCAGCTTGGTTGCTTGGCGCTGTACTCTCTCAACCATCTTCTGGTCTGCCTTATTAAAAGGACCCAAAACTGCATTACCATATTCTAGGTGTGGTCTGACCATAGATTTGTACAAGAGGGGAAGCATCTGAGCATCAATTTGTGCAAAGGACCTCTCAATAAGTCCGAGAACTCTGTTGGCCGTTGAGACTGCTGAACCTGCTTGCGTTCGGAACTTCAGATCATCAATTAGGACACCTAAATCCTTTTCCCTTGTGAGTTGATGTAGTTGGGTGTTCTGTGGGCTATGTGTATGCCATCGTATGCCTGTATGCCGTCGTATGATATGTAGGCTTTATGTATTCCTCCAGAATGCCTTTAGGTTATATTTTATGTCTCCCACTAGTTTCCTTTCGAATGTTTGACGTAGATTTCTGGTGAGCCTTCTCAGTTATTACTAGCACAAGTGAAACGTAGGTGGTGAAGTGGGTCTTGAGATTTAGCATAAGTGATCCACAGCTTTTGCTTCTTCTTTCTGAGAGTCATAGCTGCTTTGGTCATGCATGTTTTATTTTCTTACTTGGTATGCAGGTTCTTGATATGCAATCTAAATTGGATTTGAAAAAGCAGTAGCTCTCCTCCAGGCCTAGGGTATCCATTGCTTAGCAGTGGACCTCTCTCAATAGCACTTTCATTCTCCTGTAGTCGCCTCTATGAAGGGCTGGCGTGGGTACTTGCCTTTTTGGGGGATCTGCGGAACAAGTCAGGATAAACCTCAATACCACATGGTCACTCTTTCAGTCCTTGAAGGCTAGTGATGTCTTGAACCAGATCTTCTTCACTGGGAAAGACTAGGTCAAGGATGGGTGGATGATTGCCATGCCTGAAACGTTAGGCTTTTGTACATGCTGGTGCAGGAAACAGTCTCTAACAGCATCCAAGAACAGATGAGACAGTTGGGACTGGGGTGCTCGAGATAGAGTACATTCCCAGTCAATATCATCAAAGTTAGAATCACCTATGATGACCAAGTGAGAAGAATTCCTGCTTGTCACTGTTCTTAGCAGATTGCACAGATCACTGCTGGCTTAAACCTGATGTGGGTCTTCTATAGATACAGCCAACAAGCAAAGTACCACCACCCAGAAGTCTCACTCGTACCCAGAGCTGCTCAGATAACGTACAGTTTGAGAAGAACTCATATGCTTGCACTTCATCAGCCACATAAATGCAGATTCCTCGTTTGTTGCTGACTCCCACGTTTGACAAGGATGGATCAAAATTAAAAAAAAAACAGAGTAGTTCTGGAGAGCCAGTATGGTTGATTATTTGGGCTTAAGAGCACATCAACTGCTGTTGGTTATGTAGCTCTGGAGAGCCAGTAGAGCAGGTGATATGGGCAAGACTTGAACTTTTGGGATTACTTCTGTAATCCAAATTATATGTGGCCCATTCCCTGCTATACACATGCACAGATCATCTAGCTTGTTTAGCAGCTGGTCAGCATTTGCATACAGCACATTAAGCTCTTGTCCCTGCTGGCATCTACCTCTTCGGCATAGTCAAGCTGGGGAATTTGCAGTTGTAGCGAAGCTTCCTGTGGTGGCATCTTAATTCCAGAAATGCAGCCCCTCCCCACAGTTCGACCGGCGCGACAGTCCCGACAGGTACCCGGCGCCAGCCTGTCTAGCTGACGTAGGCAGTCCACCGCTCCGGTCGGGGCCGAGCAGCGGACTTTGCCCTGTACGCCTCCCTCTCCGGCAGACACCCTGCCGCTGTGACCTCGATACCTGGCCGCCGTCGTCAGATGATGAAATGTCAGTGGGTGATGTGAGTGTGAATGCCAGTGAGGTGATGTGACCGTCAGTGGGTGATGTATGACAGTGATTATATTATGGGAACCCAATGGGCAGGTGTGTGTGTGTGTGTGTGTGTGTGTGTGTGTGTGTGTGTGTGTGTGTGTGTGTGTGTGTGTGTGTGTACATGGCAGAGGTGTGACAGATGTCATACCCCGTGGCCAATGTCTGTGTTGTCAGGTGTAGGACAGGTATGTATGATGCACGTGTGTCTAGTCTATGTATGTGTGAATGATTTATGAATGTAGTGGAATATTGGATGGACTGCTGGATGAATGTTCATGTGTCTGACATGTGAAATATCAGTTGGGCTGCAGCGCCCCGATCTGTCGGCTGTCTGTGAACAGCGGAGTCACCGAGCCGATTGTGTACGCTGAGGCTGCAGCTCGGTTGTCGACGCCGGACCAGGCGCGAGGCTGCCAAGACGCAGACTCAGCAGTGGTTCCCACCAAGGGACTGAGCTCAGAGCGACACTGAGCTCAGAGAGACTGTCTCTGATGTCTCAGAGGGACGGCGCGCCCGCCGTCGTAGTAGGGGCAGAGTCCGCCATTGTTATCTGGCCAGGGCCGATGCCCTGGACTGATCACGTGATATGGGCGTAGGCTGTAGCTTACCTCGCGACGGAGCCGAGGGCTCAGTAAGGAACTCGTCACCGAGCGGTCGAGGCGAGCGGTCGCCACTGGCGGGCGGCTGGCCGCCGCCCCCACACTGAGGTACGTCTGAGGTACGTCTGAGGTATGTCTGAAGACTCTGATCGAGAGACGCTGTGACTGTGGAGATGTAACCGCTTGAATACTTGGGAGAATAGCGTGATTGGTGACCGGTCAGTATGAGTTTGAGATCGTATGTGAAGCAGTTGTGCCTGTCTCTGTCAAGACGAAGCTATGGTATTAACTCGAACATTTAACCTGCACCATTATAATCTGAAGATTGTGGCCGTTTGACTGTTTATTAATTGCACAATATAAGTGCTGGATTTTGAGGTGCCTGTCAAGATGTGCAGATCAGAGCTCTGAGATGAAGGTTCAGAGCTATTGAATTTATACCCGGGGTTTTAAATATCGCAAACGTCGAGGTCTGACTAGCTATCTACGTGCCAAAAGAAGTTTTGCCCCAGTCATAAGCGAAGTGGCTGATAAAGCCAGGGGGACAAAAGAACTTCTCTACACAGTCCTCAAGCTGGCATGAACTTCGGGTGCATCTCCTTTGCCAGTAGGTTTTACCAGCTCAGTGGGGAGTGAGACTATTCTACCCCTTCTTATTGTTAGGTTACTCTCTCCGTTTTTCCTTCGCTCAGCCAATTCTTTACTCAATTTCTTCCCAGTATCCCTTTCTTCTCTGTAGAGATCTGGGTTGATGTAAATGTTTTGAAAATTATCACTTTGTCTGAGTTGTCGAGCAAGACGTACCACTTCCCATTTAGATGCTTCAGTTTCAAGAGTTGCCACTATGAGGAGGCATTTACAAGGGGTCTTCTTTCCTATACGGAAGGTTTTGAAGCTCATGACTTCCTGAACCATATTTTCGAGTTTTTTTTGCATCTTTCCGTTGCCCAGTTTCAGCATGGGATACCTCTGCATCATCTTCAGGAAGGTCGTGGACCACCAGGTTGCACTTACGCTTCTCTCTATCCATGAATATATTCACATCAGCCATCGTCCTCTGCCTGTCTCTACCTTATGTGCCTTGGGGATAGTCTCAATCTTGGTACCCAGTGAGTGAATGACTTGTTCACAGGATCCCTTAACAATGCTAGCATATGACAGCTTCCTCCTTTTTCCATTTTCATTTGTTTTTCTCCTGATCAGACTTCAGAGATATAACATTATACCCTATCACTCTTTCCAGCTGCTCTAGTCTTAACATAATTTGCACCTGTTGCATATCTATTTTATGTGAGACAGAGCCTGCGACTTGTCCCATGCATGCAACATCCAGCACCTCATTCTTTATTGTTACTTCATGCATATTTATTTTTGTTGCAATGCCTAGGGCCTCCTCCATGTGATTGAAGTGGCCTACCAGATTGCTGTCCATCACACCATCCTTGTCCTTGCTAGTCATTTCACCTCTGCAGCTAGCCTCTCCATCCATGCATGCTCTGAATTTGGGGATCCAGTCTACACAAGAGCAGTACATCCATGGCAGCCCAAAGTCAGAAAAAAGCTATACATTGCTCATCAGAAACACCTTGTCGCACCATATGATATGCATCCAGACATATTGTGAACTTAATATTCCCTGTAGCTGTAGTGTTTGGTTCTGCGCTACACACCTTGTTTATATTACCCTTGCATGGAACATCATAGCTGGAAACCTTGCTCATAGGTCCATAGGTTTTTCACATACCTCCTTCCTTCATATCTTCTTACTTTTTGGCTTGCTCACTTCCCACTCGTATATCCCCCCTAACCTTTGTATCGCGTTTTGAATTCACCTGAGACATATGTGACGCAGGGGAGAGTTCCTTGTACCATCAAGCACTTGCTTGTAGAATCAAGATTATCTTGAGAATCATCCTGGGGAAAATCAACCCCCGGATGCTTCCAAAATTGAACGGTTTGTCTTGTTTCACACTTGTCGCGAACTTTCAAGAAAAAAGTCCCTTAGCTCTTTTCCGGACCACGTGCACGTTCCGCCGCATGTCGCAACCACAAAACGCACGTGGTGTCATTGTCATAGTGGTGTGCGGCAGGCTCAGTTTGAAGTGTGCTGCTGGAAATGCAGGCGCCAGCCTTCACCAGAGCTCCCATGGTGTACCGACCGGTCACCTTTACACTGACCTCTCAGCAAGGTTGGGTGGTAACAGCAAAACATATGCTGACTTCCGAGCGCACACATGTGTACATTGCGACCATGTATACATGTATCTCCACCACTAGTGGGCGCTGATTGTACTGCATTGTATTCAGCATGCCACTGTATCTCATATCACAACACGTGCACAATCTTCAAACCGGTCAGCTGAGCGCCACTTTGAGCCCGTTGGACCAACTGCAGAAGGTTTGTGGATCAGCCACGTTGCCAACCGATCCGTACTGCACGACATCAAACAACCTGACAATATTCACCACAAGACAGCCACACCACTCACCACGGTATAGCCGCATCACTCACAACACGGCCACACCACCCACCACGGCATGGCCACACCACTCACAACAACACGGCCACACCGTCCGCAACACGGCCACACCACCCACCACGGTATAGCCGCATCACTCACAACACGGCCACACCACCCACCACGGCATGGCCACACCACTCACTACAACACGACCACACCACTCACCACGGCATGGCCACACCACCCACCACGGCATGGCCACACCACTCACTACGGTATAGCCGCATCACTCACAACACGGCCACACCACCCACCACGGCATGGCCACACCACTCACTACAATACGGCCACACCACCCACCACGGCATGGCCACACCACTCACTACAATACGGCCACACCACCCACCACGGCATGGCCACACCACTCACCACAACACGGCCACACCGTCTGCAACACGGCCACACCACCCACCACGGCATGGCCACACCACTCACCACAACACGGCCACACCGTCTGCAACACGGCCACACCACCCACCACGGCATGGCCACACCACTCACTACAACACGGCCACACCACTCACCACGGCGTGGCCACACCACTCACTACAACACGGCCACACCACCCACCACGGCATGGCCACACCACTCACTAAAACACGGCCACACCACTCACCACGGCATGGCCACACCACTCACTACAACACGGCCACACCACCCACCACGGCATGGCCACACCACTCACTACAACACGGCCACACCGTCTGCAACACGGCCACACCACCCACCACGGCGTGGCCACACCACTCACTACAACACGGCCACACCACCCACCACGGCATGGCCACACCACTCACTACAACACGGCCACACCACCCACCACGGCGTGGCCACACCACTCACTACAACACGGCCACACCACCCACCACGGCATGGCCACACCACTCACTACAACACGGCCACACCACTCACCACGGCATGGCCACACCACTCACTACAACACGGCCACACCACCCACCACGGCATGGCCACACCACTCACTACAACACGGCCACACCACTCACCACGGCATGGCCACACCACTCACTACAACACGGCCACACCACTCACCACGGCATGGCCACACCACTCACTACAACACGGCCACACCACCCACCACGGCATGGCCACACCACTCACTACAACACGGCCACACCACCCACCACGGCATGGCCACACCACTCACTACAACACGGCCACACCACTCACCACGGCGTGGCCACACCACTCACTACAACACGGCCACACCACCCACCACCGCATGGCCACACCACTCACTACAACACGGCCACACCACCCACCACGGCATGGCCACACCACTCGCTACAACACGGCCACACCACCCACCACGGCATGGCCACACCACTCACTACAACACGGCCACACCACCCACCACGGCATGGCCACACCACTCACTACAACACGGCCACACCACCCACCACGGCATGGCCACACCACTCACTACAACACGGCCACACCACCCACCACGGCATGGCCACACCACTCACTACAACACGGCCACACCGTCCGCAACACGGCCACACTTTCCACCACGGCGTGGCCACACCACTCACTACAATACGGCCACACCGTCCGCAACACGGCCACACTTTCCACCACAACACCGCACTGCCACTCACCACAACGCGACCCTACCGCTCTCGACAGCACGACCACACCACTCGCGACAACACGACCACAATACTCACCACAGCATGACCAACCTACTCACCACAACACCGTCCTACCACTCGGCGCAATACGACCACACCACTCATCATAGCACGGCCCCACCACTCACCACCACGCAGCCGCGAAAGCGCGCCATGACCAGATCATTGGCCAGGTTGACGTTGGCCAGCATCTCCAGTATGACGTCGACGCCGCCTCCAGATGCTGCCACTATCTCGTCCATGTAGCCGGCGCTGGCGACCGGCATCACAGGCTCATCATCATTGACATCATCTATGGCATGAGACGCCATCAATCATCATTGACTCCAGTGGTATTGAGTACCACCAATTACAGTGACAATTATCATCTATGCGACACAGATTCAACAGATAGTATACAAGGTTGTGATCAATTTAAGACATGTGTGTTATGCATTTTATGCAACTTGCAAGCCTGTCCACCGCTCTTAACCCGGCAGTCACTGGCGTGTCCTCTCATACACCGGTCACTGGAAGAGGGGGAGGGGGACTTTTAGACAGAACTAATGACGGATCGAAATGAAACTAAGTGCAATGGATAGCCCAACAGCATTCACCGGATTCATCGGGTCAGATTTGGCTTTGTTGACCTCGAGACTACAGATGACATCGCAGGTCATGTCAAGTAAAAAGAGTTTGAATACTTCCGGATCGTTGCTTAGCTCCAAAGGAATGTTTGCCACACAGTTGGTACAAGTGAATGTTCATATACAAGGGCACGAACAATCATTTGCACACATCACATGCATCTGGTGAAATCAGGTTCAGGTAAAATGAGGCAATGAGAAGTCACTGCACATGTGCATAAATCTACTGCATGGACAGAGACAGAGAGAGACAGAGAGCGAGAGAGGCTCGCTCTCTGCAGAGACAGAGAGAGAGAGAGAGAGAGAGAGAGAGAGAGAGAGAGAGAGAGACAGAGACAGAGACAGAGACAGAGACAGAGACAGAGACAGAGACAGAGACAGAGACAGAGACAGAGACAGAGACAGAGACAGAGACAGAGACAGAGACAGAGACAGAGACAGAGACAGAGACAGAGACAGAGACAGAGACAGAGACAGAGACAGAGACAGAGACAGAGACAGAGACAGAGACAGAGACAGAGACAGAGACAGAGACAGAGACAGAGACAGAGACAGAGACAGAGACAGAGACAGAGACAGAGACAGAGACAGAGACAGAGACAGAGACAGAGACAGAGACAGAGACAGAGACAGAGACAGAGACAGAGACAGAGACAGAGACAGAGACAGAGACAGAGAGAGAGAGAGAGAGAGAGAGAAGAGAGAGAGACCCCCCAACAACAGAGACAGAACAAGACGAGACAGAACAGAGACAGAGACAGAGACAGAGACAGAGACAGAGACAGAGACAGAGACAGAGACAGAGACAGAGACAGAGACAGAGAGAGAGAGAGCGAGAGAGAGCGAGAGAGCGAGAGAGAGAGAGAGAGAGAGAGCGAGAGAGCGAGAAAGCGAGAGAGCGAGAGAGCAAGAGAGCGAGAAAGCGAGAGAGCGAGAGAGCGAGAGAGCGAGAGAGCAAGAGAGCGAGATAGCGAGAGCCCTCAGCAAGTGAAAATAGTACATGGTCAGGAACATTTTGAAATAATGTACAACCCAGATCGCCTAATGATCTAAGGGGTGGTGCGATGGCATGGACGATGCTTGGCAGAAGTCTTGCGTCATTGGTAGGTGTAGGGCCCACAAACGAGCACTTTGTCGTCATCAGTGCACCCAAGCACTTACGAATCACGCGAAAATCATGCAGGCAAAGCACACATCCACTTTGTGAATCAGATCATCGGTCAGTGAAATTGGCTTGCCACACTTGGAGACATGATAGCCATATATATTGTGTTCTCAGTCGCGCGTATGTATTCATTTCATCCTACCAATAATCAGGGAATTGGTGCGAAAATGTGAGCACTACAAACATACTTAGTGTAACGTCATATTAACCTGATCTGAAATGACCTGTGACTCAAGTTGTTCTTCTCTGGCGTAATTCAGTTGTTCATTTGAAAATACCAAAAGTTGAGTTGGCCAGCGGCAGTGGCTCCAGCGCTATTCAAGGTAAACCAACGGCAAAGTCCCTCCCCGTGACTTGCGGGTCAAAGTTGCTTTCCTCCCGCATCGCTGGCAAGAAGCTCCATCGTATTTCCCATTTACCGGCCGAGTTGATAATGATAAAGACCGAAAACTTTGTAATGACGTAAAGCAAAGCTCTCCATCGATAACAGGTCTCAAACTATAGCAATGCAAATTGTTTAATGTTCAGGTAATTCATAGCATACCGGCTCTGATCTCAACAGTGGATACCATTCAAGTTGCGTTCGCTAAGCCCGCTTGTTTAATTAGTTCAGACTTGTTTTCAGCCTGTGCGTTTCAGCTCCAGGTAATTGAAGCCTTCCTAGCTTGAAAGCGGACGGGACAGCGGACACAGACCGACCGGGGCCGGGACGGGACAGCGGACACAGACCGACCGAGGCCGGGACCAAGTGCCCAGCTAGCGCACCGAGGACAGACGTGCCGAGGTGTGACCTACACTCTGTGGTTGAAGACGTGGTCGGCGCCCTGGCCTCGAACCAGCTGCAGTCCCGCATCAGTACCGGCCGTGCCTATCACCGTCATTCCTGCCCGACAGAGAGGTCAGTCACCGACCTCTGCCTGTCAGAGGCGCGGGGTACCCACGACCGTCATCCTGTCTGACGGAGGGGTCAGTCACTGACCTCTGCCTGTCAGAGGCGCGGGTACCCACGACCGTCATCCTGTCTGACGGAGGGGTCAGTCACTGACCTCTGCCTGTCAGAGGAACCGGTACCCACGACCGTCATCCTGTCTGACGGAGGGGTCAGTCACTGACCTCTGCCTGTCAGAGGCGCAGACACCCACGACCGTCATCCTGTCTGACGGAGGGGACAGTCACTGACTTCTGCCTGTCAGAGGCGCGGGTACCCACGACCGTCATCCTGTCTGACGGAGGGGTCAGTCACTGGCCTCTGCCTGTCAGAGGCGCAGGCACCCACGACCGTCATCCTGTCTGACGGAGGGGTCAGTCACTGGCCTCTGCCTGTCAGAGGCGCAGACACCCACATATCTGTACGACCGTCATCCTGTCTGACGGAGGGGACAGTCACTGACTTCTGCCTGTCAGAGGCGCGGGTACCCACGACCGTCATCCTGTCTGACGGAGGGGTCAGTCACTGGCCTCTGCCTGTCAGAGGCGCAGGCACCCACGACCGTCATCCTGTCTGACGGAGGGGTCAGTCACTGGCCTCTGCCTGTCAGAGGCGCCGGACACCCACGACCGTTATCCTGTCTGACGGAGGGGTCAGTCACTGGCCTCTGCCTGTCAGAGGCGCAGGCACCCACGACTGGTATCCTGTCTGATGGAGGGGTCAGTCACTGACTTGTGCCTGTCGGAGGCGCGGGCATGCACGACCATCATCCTGTCCACACACCAGCTGGTCCATGTCACGCCCTCCCGACTCACGTTCACTAGATTGGTGTCGAAGGTTTACACGTCGACCATGCCTATGGACAAACAGACCTCCCTGCAAATAACACAGTCACGAGCGATGCATTGGCATACGCCCCACAGCCCAATTAGCCAGCTGGACGGCGGCGTGGCTGATGAGGGAGGCCGACTACGTGGCAGAAGGTGATCAGGGTGCCGCGGCCGGTCGATACTCTTCACGGCAGTGGCGAGGACCACCCGACGGTGGCACTTGGTCGCTTTGGGCTTTCGGGCGCGCTGACTGCGTGGTCGTGTTGGGTCCATGATGCTTATGGGCTCAAAAAGGTGACTGCGCGAAGTCAATCATAAGTCGTTTGGCTTACGGCGTGAAGAGCTCCAATAAGTCGAGTTTAGCGACCATAATATACAAAATAATCAAAGAAAGCGGAAGGATTGTCTGAATCAGTGCCTCGAAATATATTTTAGGTAGAGTGGAGGGAGGCGGGGATGATGTCGCAAAGGTCAGCTGTCGTTAGGAGATGTGCACGTGTGTATGGATAATGTCTATTGGGTGATATGCTGACCATTGCTGATTGTTGATGACGATGATCATACCAGTAGTGTATCTGCTGCCTTTACCAGTCGGCAGTGCTGCTGCGAGAAGCCATAAACGCTTTTAAAGACCGAAATGTCACTCATAACGTGTAATAAACAGGCAAAAGTAGCACCTATTGTCAAAAAGCAAAAAGTGATGCCAAGAGTTGCCATTAAGCATGAGTCTCCACACAAGTTTCAGAATTGCAGGACACTGGTCCTGATGCAACGGCGTACGAATACGCAACTAGAATTGTTTGGGGAGCTAACCTGTTGACGGCCGACACCACAGACACCACAGACGGGAAAATGGCGCCGTGTCGATGTGCAATAACCAAGCGCAGTAGCCAAGAGAGACGTGTGATGTAGAAGCGATGAGGAAAATCGTTGTGCCAGTGTGAGGTGACCAGCGATGGCAAGCAACATGGGACTATGCAAATGTTGGAGGAACAGACCATGCTTGGATTTTTGTGGAATATTATACACATCAAAATTAATCCACTCCAAGTCTTGTTATATGACAGGTGTACCATTTCAAGCATGTTGCGGGACGTTAAAAAATTTGGATCATCATTGGTCTAAATTTAAGTGTTGGGCATCGACATGCCCAGCAAAGCTAGGTTGACACAAGGTGACAGACCAGCCGTTAATTTTGATAGGTACAAAAATATGCTCGATACTTGTTGGTAAACTTGTTATTCTCTGATGCCCAGTTGCTGGGGTCTCGGGGTCATACCCCCTATGAAACGATAGATTAGCTATTGCATCCTTGTTCTGGGGGAATATGAAGCAGCCAGTCTTCAGTGGCATAGAAATATACACTCCAAAAACCATGTAACATACAAACATGCACACTCCGGATTTAGGCCTGAAAAAATAAAAATCCAACCACGGGGGTGGTTGTGTCCGTGTGAACTAGCGAGCGAAGATGGTTATGCGAACGCAAATAGGCGGTAGGGAACGGTGCACGCGAGCATATCCGTTTCAATGAGATACAATGTAGCATGTCGATGCACCTGCATTGGCATCATCGCACCGACTACGCTCCACTCAGAAGATCGGCACCGCCAAGGAGGCGCACGATTTTCAGAAGCTCGAGTGTAATATTGACAAAAATGAGTTCGACTGGTTCTCTCTGTTTGGAAAACAACCAGCAGTTCATTCGAAAATACCGCACGTTTCAATTGTAATCACGGGGCGAAGTGTGTAGAGACGACGTCGACATTGGAGATAAAGCCAATTTGGGCACGGAGCGGACAGGACAGCTCATTACGCCCACCCCATACGATTATGGCGCGTTTCATTTTAGCAACGTCCTGGATAAATGATGCCCTGACAAAACAGACATCTTCAATCACCGCAAAAGAAAATTCCTGGTCCCTTGGCATCCTAGACAAGATGAGCTTAGGGTGTTCATTCCCACATAGCCGTTCACTGAAAATCGTGATTTGGGATCACAACTACTTCGATAAGAATGACACCAGGAGCGTAGATTCCAAGCCGATTCACTATTGGAACTAAGTTCATGATCGTGGCGCAAAAATGATTCTTCCTCACATGAATCTATGATCCTGGATCCCAATAAAAACCTTGGGGGAAGATCAATAAGCGATGCGTGGTATATTATGACCCGTCGGCCACCATAAAGTAAGTATCCGAGAATACCTTTTTTGGGATTATTGGTGACGTTTGTTTCCAAGCACATATTCTGATCAGAACATCAGTGGAAAATGCTGCGCAGGTCTAGACCCGGTGCCCCAGACATGAGGCTCAGTTCAACAGTTAGAACAGTTGAAATGAGGAACAGGATGAATAGTACTAGAAATAGAAATACCAGAAACAACGGTGCATAAGAATTCCGTGTCGACGGTGGATATCTCAACCTGTCTCCATGTGAGGAAAATATGGCCTATAAGCATCTCCGAAACTTGGCAAATCATCACAGAAATATGGCTTGCAGCTGCCACAGTTTACTTCGTTGGTTTTCTCACCATTTGGCACGGTACTGTGTCATAGGCGTAAGACGCACCCTACATCCGGAATGGAAGAGGTGTCGATGGCGTCACATTGTAACTTTTACCCGTTGTGGATTTAGAACCGGTGGCTCAATCAAGTCATTTGAGCTTTACGGCGCATCGTTGGTTAGTCAGTTATTGGAGTTTTAGGGGCGCATCGACTGCAGTGGTTATGCAGCGCCCATAACATTGTCAGTCTTACCGAAGTATTAAAGCGGAAACTTGTCGAGACGAGGTAATACGTAATACAATATCGATCCCGTGGTGGTCCAATCGTACAGTAGAACCATCCTGATCTCAACACATACCGCATACCCAACATGATATTCGTGATGCGCATATACCACATAAAACTTGATTCAGTTTGCACACTAACGCAGAACAGCGTCTATCTCACCGGGTAGACAATAGCAAACCGTATCTGCGCGAGAAACTGGAACACTCGTCCGGTTTGAACTATAAGGGATTCATCATCGAAAAGATCGGCCATCGTAAGCGTGGACATCTGTCGTCCGAGGAACCGCCTTCGTTGAGCTGAGAACCGGAAGCACACGAGACAAGCGTGCCTCACTGTCAGTGGGGTATAACAACGAGTGCGGGTCAGCTTGTCCTCGTTCCGTAGAATGTACCCGTGCGTGGCATAGGTGTGGCCTATCTGCATCCTGGGAAGCATCACCTCCTGTCGTGAATTTCTGGATGCTGATTGCCAGGTCCTCAGTCTTGGTTTTGTGGTTCTCAGCTTGGTTTGACCCGATGAGACCCAGGCTTGTTTCCATTTTTAATGTAAAAAATCGTTAATTGTTTGGCTGAGATGTGTCGCGGGAAGAAACAGTGCACGAGTGCATTGGTTACGGGCGACACGTTTTGCTGCTTCGTCAGCCAGCTCGTTCCCCACTATTCCAACATGACTAGGTAACCAACTGTTCCAATTTTACCGGCTCCATTAAGCTTGGTTAAGCGCAATAAAACGTCCTGTACGATTGGATTATGCTGATAAAACGTTTTCATTGCGATAAGGCTACTTTGCGAGTCGGATAGTATAACATGTTCATCGTCACTTCCTACTTCGATAAAGTAGGAAGTAACTTTAATTAATTATTGCTAAAAGTTCCGCCGTGTAGACCGATGAGTGAGGAGGAAACGTAAACGACCTGGTCGCATACTCGCACGCAAAAGCAGTACATGCTATCATCAGTCTTTGAGCCGCCGGTGTATGTAGCAGAACATGTGGAGGATTGTCGAGGTGTTATGGTGCTTTTAGCCGGAACACCTCGGGGACGGCATCTTCCTTCCGGGTATCTGATAGAGTGGTGTCGACAGAGGGCTGCAACAATTCCCAAGGTGGAATCGGCAGTGGTTCCATTTTCCTGATGCCGCGCATCCTAATCCTATTTTTCTCCGCCAGTTCGCGCAACTGCACACAGAAGGGAGGCAGAACGTGGGCACGACTCCCACAGAAAAACGCCCGCGTACGCCTTAAAAGCAGGGCTTGGTAAGCCAGATTCTCAGGGCGTCACATTCACAGGGCGTCTCAGGGCGTCACTCAGGCGTTTGACCCTGCACACTGCACGAGTAGCGCAGTCCAAGCCTCCCTCTTCTCAGAGCAAGCGGCGGTTTGAACATCTACCAACAGGCTCACAGTTGGGGACGTACGAAATGCTCCCGTGGCAATCCGCAAGGCGGCATGGTGAAGTGTTTAGGATGCGTTTGTTGGCTGCAGAGGCACAGTCATAAACAAAACAGCAATAGTTTACGGCGCATCGACTCCATTGGTCATATGGCAAGGTGTCTCAGTTAAGAAAGATGCAGATGACGTGTACGTTAGTACGCTATCGGAGGAGAGAAATGCACGAGATCTAGCAAGGACGAGTGAAAAGGGTAACAGCGGCGTCATTGTGCTGTCAACAATCCCGGCTGTCGTGACGGTCAGATCGCATGATCGAGAAGCTGCAGATGTAAAACAAGCACCCACAACAGTGGCAAGAACAAACAAAAACTGCGCGCAAACTATGGTGTATATCAGAAACCTAGCTGATGTCCACCCACCCTCCATCTTCATCCGAAAAAAAAGAGAAATGACTATGGCCAAAAAGCGCTCCCAGCACAAACACAGCGCGACGACCAGTCTCCAAATGGACCGTGGAGGCACCTTCTCTCGATCTATGTCAGCCCTAAAAGCCTTCCCAGCGTAGTAATCCACTTCGACGTCACTTTCGAGAACGGAACATACTCCCCAGGCAGTACCTGGAGGCAAAAAGCCAGCAGCTAGTCGAAGTTATAAAAGCTCCGAACTGGTCGGTGAAGCTGATCAGATGGCGGAAGCAGAGTCTGCGTGCGACGGTGTAATGGTCTCCGCTCACTGTCCAAGAGAAGTGTACAAAGTATGCAGGGGTGTGGGCTATTTCACGGACTTCATATCCGCGCAAGGCATTAGCAATTATAGAGCGTAGGTAAAGTATCAACTTCATTGTACAACGAGCATAGTACACAACGGGGTACAAAAGAATGTCACAAAACAACTGACTGGGTTCATTAAGGGGCGTCGGCTGCAGCATTTGGACACTAACAATATGCTGGAGAAAGGGAGACTATTTCGACACCCTCCGTTTATCTCCCTGAAATCGAAGGCTCAAAGCTGAAAATTAAAATTGATAATCGAGGATGAGATAACCTTCAGGTATAACGGTGTGTGTAACTCCCGAGGCTAAATGAAATGTCACTCATGGGTAAACGGAAAATGTTTAAAACACAATTGACCTTAAATCATATCATTGATGGGTCATGGTACCCCGATAGTAGCATGTGCAATACATTGGAACCAATAGGTTAGCTATATGCCATATAATGTACTAAACTGAGCGCAAGGCCAGTCTACATGATCGCGCATGATCTATTGCACAAGTCACAACAGCACACCTACATTTGGCATAATTATGTCCTCGCACGATTAAGGATTAGAGTGGGAATTAAAACACTTCTTCAGAGTATATCTCTGAAAACATACTTGAACTCCAAGTTCAAACAGAATACACTCACTTCCACATGCACTTCGATACAGAACTGCAGAAGGAATGTAAATATCTCCAATCAACACATAGCATAGCGAACAGAATGTGCCATGCCCGCTAGGCCCTGGATCTCCTGATCTTAGTGTTTGTAAATGGATAATGATGTTAGTAACAGGTGTACATGACTGTGGATTCCGAACCGGCCTTCGGTATGTGATGCTGAAGCAAGGGCGTCGCCACCGGGGGGCAGGGGGGGCAGTCGCCCCCCCCCCCTGCCGTCAAACAGGGGGGGCGCCGCCCCCCCCCCTGAAATTTGAGGAGGCCCCTATCCGGAAATGCACAGGAAAAAAGTGAGCAATGAGGCCGACGAGACACGAGAGGAGGCCTCTAAGACGTGAGAGGAGGCCCCTAATTTGAAGAAGGAGTCACCTAGGAGAGGATAGGAGGCCCCAGAAATCACGAGAGTGCCAACAATTGGCACGGAGGCCCCCCAGGAATGCAAAGGATGCCCCCAGGATTGCAAAGGAGGCCCCCAGGATTGCAAAGGAGGCCTCCAGGATTACAAAGGAGGCCCCCAGGATTGAAAAGGAGGCCCCCAGGATCGCAAAGGAGGCCCCCAGGATTGCAAAGGAGGCCCCCAGGTTTGCAAAGGAGGCCCCCAGGATTGCAAAGGAGGCCTCCAGGATTACAAAGGAGGCCAACAGGATTGCAAAGAGGAGGCCCCCAGGATTGCAAAGGAGGCCTCCATGATTACAAAGGAGGCCCCCATGATTGAAAAGGAGGCCCCCAAGATTGCAAAGGAGGCCCCCAGGGTTGCAAAGGAGGCCTCCAGGATTACAAAGGAGGCCCCCAGGATTGAAAAGGAGGCCCCCAGGATCGCAAAGGAGGCCCCCAAGATTGCAAAGGAGGCCTCCAGGATTACAAAGGAGGCCAACAGGATTGCAAAGAGGAGGCCCCCAGGATTGCAAAGGAGGCCTCCATGATTACAAAGGAGGACTCCAGGATTGAAAAGGAGGCCCCCAAGATTGCAAAGGAGGCCCCCAGGGTTGCAAAGGAGGCCTCCAGGATTACAAAGGAGGCCCCCAGGATTGAAAAGGAGGCCCCCAGGATCGCAAAGGAGGCCCCCAGGATTGCAAAGGAGGTCCCCAGGTTTGCAAAGGAGGACTCACGGATTGCAAAGGAGGCCCCCAGGAATGCAAAGGAGGCCCCCAAGATTGCAAAAGAGGCCTCCAGGATTACAAAGGAGGCCCATAGGATTGCAAAGAGGAGGCCCCAGGATTGCAAAGGAGGCCTCCATGATTACAAAGGAGGCCCCCATGATTGAAAAGGAGGCCCCCAAGATTGCAAAGGAGACCCCCAGGATTGCAAAGGAGGCCTCCAGGATTACAAAGGAGGCCCACAGGATTGCAAAGAGGAGGCCCCAGGATTGCAAAGGAGGCCTCCATGATTACAAAGGAGGCCCCCATGATTGAAAAGGAGGCCCCCAAGATTGCAAAGGAGGCCCCCAGGGTTGCAAAGGAGGCCTCCATGATTACAAAGGAGGCCCCCTGGATTGAAAAGGAGGGCGCCAGGATTGCAAAGAAGGCCCTCAGGATTGAAAAAAGGAGGCCCCCAGGATTGCAAAGGAGGCCCCAGGATTGCAAAGAAGGCCTCCCGGATTGCAAAGGATGCCCCAGGATTGCAAAGGAGGCCCCCATGATTACAAAGGAGGACTCCAGGATTGCAAAGGAGGCCCTCAGGATTGCAAAGGAGGACACTAGGATTGCAAAGGAGGCCTCAGGACTGCAAAGGAGGACTCCAGGATTGCAAAGGAGACCCCCAGGATTGCAAAAGGAGGCCTCCAGGATTGCAAAGGAGGCCCCAGGATTGCACAGGAGGCCCCTAGGATTACAAAGGAGGCCCTCAGGATTGCGAAGGAGGCCCACAGGATTGTAAAGGAGGCCCCCAGGATTGCAAAGGAGGCCCCAGGATTGCAAAGGAGACCCCCATGATTGCAAAGGAGGCCCCCAGGATTACAAAGGAGGCCCCCAGGATTGCAAAGGAGGCCCTCAGGATTGCAAAGGAGGCCCCCAGGATTGCAAAGGAGGCCCCAATACGGGAAGGGAGACCTCAGAAAATGAGAGAAGGCCCTAAGACGGAAGAGAAAGCCAGTGGATATGAGATGAGGTTTCGGAGACGTCAAAGCAGTCCCCGAAACGGGTAAGGTTCCACCAAGATATAAAAATATAATCCAGAAAAGTGTCAGGAAGCACCTAATTCGGAAGAGGACGATATAAGATTGGAAAGAGACCCTATGATGCACGAGGAAGCCCCTAAAATAGGAGAGAATGGCCATTAGATAAGAGGGATGGCTCCCAGGCGAAAAAGAAGGCTTCAAGACGGGTAAGAAGGTCCCCAGGAAATGACAAGGTAACTGAGATAGGAAAGGTTGCGTGTAATTTGGAAGAGGAGCCACCTAAGAGAGAACAGGAGTCCACCAGGAGAAAAGAGGTCAACCTTAAAATGGGAAAAGATAGAATCAAAACGCGGAACAGGAGGCCCCGAAGACGTGAGAGGAGGCCCCTAATTTGAAAAAGAAAGCCTCAAAAAGAAAAAAGGAGGCCCCTGCCGGACTCCAGAGGAGTCCCTCGAGATGGAGTAGGAGGTCTCCAGGGCCGAATGAGGCCCCGACGACCGGAAGGAATTCCCAGGAAATGAGAGAAGGCCCTTAAAATGTGAGTGGTAGGTAGCAGGTATGGAAGGAGGCGAGGTTTCCAAAATTGAAGATCCCCTCAAGACGGGTAAGCTTTGCGAGGACAAAGGAGGAGGCCCCTAATTTGGCAGAGGATGCCCCTGGAACATGAGAGGAAGTCCCACGCCATGTTAAAGGGGCCCCAAGATGTGGGAGGAGGTCCTCCAAAACGGGAGAGGAGGACCATTGAATATGGAGGAGGGTAGGACTGACGAGAAGACGTCCAAAACCGGTAAAAAAGCTCCAGGAAATGAGACGAGACCCCTAAGACGCGAGAGGTCTATAATTTGCTAGAAGCATCTGAAATGGCAGGACCGGGGTATTTGAAAATCACGACATGGGCCCCAAAAAATCCGGCCGGGGCCCCTGAAAATCTCGCTGAGCCTATGGGTACCAAAAATTCACGCCCGGATCATGAAAATCACGCTAGGGGCACGATAAGTCGCACCGTTCCCCAACAGTATCATTTGGACACAAATGAAGCCGGGGCAACGAAAAACTCCGGACATGGATAATCACTCTTGGGCCCCAACAATGACACCAAAAGCATCCAAAACGTATTGCACACCCACAAAGTGTCGAGGTCGCTAAAACTCGCGCTAGGGATCCAAGCAAATGACGTCGGGACACAAAAGATTACATTGGACTAAAAAAGTCGCGTCGCAGCCTTCGAAAATCTTACTGGGGACCAAAAAAGTCGCGCCTGGACCCCAAAGGTTGCTGCTGCCCCAAAAATCACTTATCAATCGGAATGTCACTTTGCGCCCAAAAAAATCGGCTCAAAGTCCCCGCAAAACCCGTTGGGCACTGGAAAAAAAAAAACGTGTCAGGGCACCGAAAATAGTCGCACCTGGAGACCGAAGAATCGTACCAGGACCCAAAAATATCACATAAGGACCTATAGACAAAATAGAACTCCTTCGGTGGCCGCAGTGACATATCAAAGGGACAAATGGCCCCTCCCTCCTAAGAGGGATATGCTCCCAAGAATCGAGCCGAGGCCCCCAAAAGTCGCGCTGGGACCACAAAAATTCGCGTCGGTCCACCAGAATTCGCGTAGGGGCTCAAAGTAAATACGTCGGGCCCCAGAAAACTCGCTCCGAGGCACGAAAATCTGCAATAGGAACCGCCAAGATCGCGTTGGGGTCACAGCTAAGTACAACGCGCCCCGCAAACTCGAACCGGTCGCACCAAATTTCGCGCTCGGACCCACAATTCGGTAGTACCAAAAATTTCGCGCTCGGACCCATCGGTAGTACCAAAAATTTGGTCTGGGCATCAAAAATTAACGTCGGGGCTGCCAACAATTGGCGTCTATGGCCCCACATAGGCACCGTGTGACCCCCAAAGTCCCATCGGTATCCGAAAAATAAAGCCGGAGCCCTCCAAAATCAGGAGGGATTGTAAAAAAAAGTCCGGGTCAGGACAATGGTTCTGGAGCACTGAACATGTCATCAGATACCTTGACAAATCGCGTACGGCATCGAAAAACATACCGGAGCTCGAAGAAAATCGAGGTGAGATACAAAAACATGGCACCAGGGACTCGAAAAATCAGGGCGGGATTCGGAAGTTAAAGAAAATTCAGAAGAGATCCACAAAAATCGCGTTGAGCTCAGATCAGTGTTGGATTTTCACTTCTCAGTCTTGGACTCAGAGTGTATAATTTTGGGCTAGCCAAAATATGGAGTGTATAACCTTGAGAAGCACCAAATAATGGAGGGTATAATTTTGAGATTTGCCAAAATATGGTGTATACCCTAGAAACACTAAGTAATGGAAAGTACACATTTCCTAAAATTTAGTGGATGTTTCCTGGGATGAAGAATAAAACACCCTCCAATTATTTTATACTATGTTGCCTAACTCAAAGCCTTTTGGGCATTATTTTGCTCACAACCTGAAAAGTAAGCATTTGCACAGAAAACAAGTGGTTCCATCATCTAAGTCACCTTCATAAACATGGTACTCCAAAAAACCTACCAGCCCATAATTTTGCTGTGGTGCTGTTAGCAGCAGTGCCAAGAATCTTGGCAAGATTTGTCCACAGCATAGCTGAAAAGTTTGGGTATTATTGCAGTATAAACTAACAACAAGGCAAGTTTTATACACATTTTACTCGTATTATTATGCTTTAAGGTGGCAACAAGACAAGTTTTTATACACATTTTCCTCCATGAAGCAAGCAAATGAGTTAGGTTTCGTTAGGTTAGGTTAGTTCAGTTTTTGAAGTTGGAAAATTTTTGGATTCTTTTAAGAATTGAAGTTATTTTTTTCCTTCAAAAGCAGCTAATGTTAGGTCAGGTTAGGTTTGGTTAGGTTTTTAAATTGTGAAAATTTTTCAAAGAACAAATTTCTTTGCAATTTTCTTTTTTATATTTTTTTTCTCCAAGGGGAGGTTATGTTAGGTTATGTTGCATATATTTTATTTTTTAAACATTTATTTTTATGCTATGCTACATAACTCATAGCCCATTCTTGGTGTTATTTTGCTCACAATCTGAAAAGTAAGCATTTGCACAAAAATAGTGCTCCCATCATCTTAGTCACATTGGTAAACATTGCATTTCAATGAAAATGCCGAGATTTCATAAGACACCTTAAAACACAAATTTATATATTTTTACCTCCATGAAGCATACAAAGAATGGGTAAAGTTTGGTTAGGTTATGTTAGGTTAGGCTTTGATAGGTTTGAAAAAAATGTGGGTAAATTTGTTTTTAAAAAAAGTTATTTTTTTCTTCAAAAACATTTCAGGCTATCATATGTTGGGTCTTTCCTTTTGAAATTTGAGAAACAAAATTGTTTGGAAATTTTTAGAAAAAATATGTCATGCATGGAAGGCTACGGGAGGTGAAGCTGGCTATGCCCCATCTTCTTTTGTTATTGTGAACACTACTTTTTAAGGTATATTAGTAATTACCCAACTTCAAGCCCTTTTTTGGGTGTTATTTTCCCTCGCAAGTGAAAAGCATGCATTTGCAGAGGAGACGAGTGGTCAAATCATTTTAAGCACATTCATAAACATTGCATTAAAAAACAAAGTCCAAGGAATGAGAAACTACAGCACCAGATTTTCTTGTACTTCGCAACCAGACAAAAACCGAAAGAATGGACCCAACCTTACCTCACCTGATCGAAACGCAATGGAAGGAAGAAGTAAACACCACGCGGCGGATAAATACGCAATTGTGGTTAATGGTATTTAGTGCGGCGGATATGGACAATTTGCATACCCGGCGAGGAACTATGACCCAAGGCTATTGAACAGCTATGACCTACAGAAAAGGCTAAAAATAAATTGTGATAAAATAAATCCCCCCGAAAAATTCAAGGAATAATTATTTTCTTCAATTATCTTACATCTGTACTTTAGTATCTTAACTCTGGGCCACCCAGATTAAATCCACACAGTCAAATTTTATTTTTGCGGAGTTGTAGAATATCTGGGTCCGAGTGGCATAACCAGTATTTGTGTCACGAATATGTGGCGCTCTGAAACAATGTATGTCATGAAATCAAAAGACACCGAAATTTCTGGTTATCTGGTGGTCTATTTTGCCACAAAGTCTTAACAGCTTTGGAGAATGTCTTGGACGGATCTGGCTAATTTTCACGCGTAAATTTTACCTGATATCTTCTATTTAGATCGGCTGCGATTGCTTCAAAAACCCAGAAATACACCTTTTCTCTTCCGTAAGCTGATGTAGAACATCCCAATCTTTCAGGAAACATTCAAAGGCTAATTATGAATTGCCTTTCTTCGGAGTGGTTTAAAAAGCTCCCGAAAGAGTGGGAGCTGGAGAGGCATGATTCACCCCCGGCCAAGAGCCTCTAAATTTCCAATCCGTCCCAGAGAGTGGTAGTTTTCTTTACTAGCCAGGCGACGCATGCAAGCTTCCTTCATTGGAAGAGGGATTACTTCATGTTTTGAAGTTGAAAGTCCAGAGATTATATCGTGTGGCAAATATAAGTAGTTGTGCAGTGCGCTGGTGTTAGGATGTAGGTATTTGGATGATTGATGGACCGGTAGGCGGGAAGTGAGACTCAAGGCCCTTAAGTGAGAGTAGTAATTGCTGTGGTGTGGTGTCGACCCGTCGGTGGGTGTCGTCCTACGTAAGAAATTAGGCTCAATTGAATTGTTCAAATTGAATGCCTCTCATTGCCATTGGTGTGGAAGGGATAATATTGCGATGCCTTACCTATAGATAGATTGCATGGATGTAGGTAGGTTACCTAGTACGTACCTACCTACTAGGTAGGTACTTGGTGCAAATCTAGGTAGGTAAGTTTTACCTAGGTGCATATGCATCCACATCAACATGCAAGTGCATATGCACCCAGTGGCATACCTACCTCGGGTCTTCATTAATGGGTGGCCCTGTAATGGATGAAGCTTTCTTACTTTGTTCTTGTTTGGACATAATTGTTTGATTTTTTTTTAATTTTGAAGGCTGCTGAAAACAATCATTTTCAGCAGACAAATGCTTTGGTGTCAAGGGCTAGTCTGCTTATTTTGGTGTCGGAATACATTATTTTTTACTCCTATGGGTTTGGTGTCACTCCAGTGCACCTAAGCATGTATTCATGCACATTGATTGTGCACTTATGAAGTGTTTCAGGATATTGTTGGGTGCACCCTCCCATTTGACACTGAGTACAATTTTGTTGTTTTTTTTGCCTCCCACCTCATAAAAAACTGCCATGCCAAAGCATGACTTGCACCTACTGAGATATTCGGAAAATCATTCCCTTTATGCCTATCTAGTTGCGAGTTGTGTACTGCCTACTCCAGTTCTCTTTCTAGTTTTGGTCTTGCATTCTTCTGAGCACTTCTGGTCAGGGCATTTTTGTGAATGGAAAGTAAGTGAATGAAGGCATGTATGTTTGTTTATTCACTTGTACTAGGCAATTACACTTGCACCAGTATACACTTGACTTGCACCATTATATTTGTATATATTCACTGTTATGGTCATATGCATAGTGATCCCAACTTTAGCTTCCATTCTGCTGGTATCCTGTCATTCTTCAACTCTAACAGGCATCTCATCTTCTGTTCTTTTCCTTGCATTCTCTTTGAATGTTTCTGCAGCCCTGGTGATCAGCTGAAATAACAAATGGACATTATTCTCAATAATGTTGCCAAGTTGATGTGTCAAGGACCCAAAATGATTACACAAGATGAAGATTATTAGAACTGGTGGATCTCATTCTCACTACTAGTCAAAGATCACCATATAGTCCATTGAGCATGCTGCTCTGTGGGCTATGTTAACAATTATCATTATTTGATAGTGACAGAACTAGTTGGAATTTCTTGTTATGCATTAGCTCTTCATCTGGTAGTTTGACAGCCCAAGGAGTGGATATTTTTGGGAGTGTATAATTCTTTGGACAGCCAAATGTCCAAAAAATGGCCATTTTTCCAACACTGGCTCAGATAACTGGCGTTGGGTCCCGGAACCACGCGCCTGGGCGCGATAAGTCGCGCTGGGACCCATAAAAATCGCACCGAAGCCTCAAAATCGTACTGGGGCCCCACAAATGTTCGTCAGAAGCCCCAAATAAACACAGCGGGACCTTAAGAGCACAACGGGGACCGAAAATGCGACTGGCCCTTCAAAGCGCAGTCTCGTAAAAAGCGGCAGGGTCCGAAAACATGCGTTGTAGCCATAACTATATATACCGAGAACACTAAAAAAAAAAAAAAAAAAACACCGGAAGCTCTCAAGGCACACAGGGGCCAGATGACCACACAAGGGCCTGAAAAGAGGCTGGGCCGCAAAAAGCAACATGATCTCAAAACGAACAAAAATACCGGGCACTAAGTAAACACATCGAGATCTTTGAAAGCACCCCGACAACTAAAAAAAAAATATTCGGTGCGCAAAAAAAAGCAACAAAACCCAAAACGAGCAGGGGTTTCGAAAATGCGTTGGGCCTCTAACAAAAATGAATTTGAGCCTTAAGACACATCCGTAGACGAAGAAATACGAAACGGGTCCAAAGAAGTACACTCAGGCAGGGCTTCGGTTCGGTAGCCAACCTGGAAGCATGTTTAATCAAAGATATGAGGTGCATCAAAGCTCAGCGGGTATCCGCATTTCTTCACCATAAAATATGGTAAGAAGGGAACTAACGATCGAATTTAATTGATCGAATTTTCGCAGCGAACGCCCATACGAAGCATTTTATCACGTCAGATATGGCGCAAGTCTATCATGTGGCAGCAATTAACAAAGCGTAGGAGGCCCAGCAGAATCCGTAGCATCGCACGAAGTGTGGCGAATGCGCCGAATGCGCAAGATGGGTGTGCGCGTGCACTAACGTTGGCGTCGTGGCGACCGGGCACTATGAACTGGAATGTCTGAAATTGGAAAATTTTACATCTTAAAGTGATTTGTGCAGGTGTAATTTCAGCAGTGCGAGGTGACTTATCAAGGAATACCAAAAGAATACATTTGAACAGGTTGTGGGAGCTAGGGTTGAAATCCGACGAATCAGAAACGATAGTGGTAGATTAGGCCCCTCCACAGGATAATTCAGTTGATCACTAATTATTTTATTTAAAAAGTTCCCCTTTGACAAAATAGTGGTCGAAATCGGAAGACTTTATTCAGTAGTTGGACCCCCTCCAAATACGTTTGCCCCCTCCCCTTCACGCAAATATGGGTGCGTCACTGGTCTCCCAATAATTTTCAGAACTTACGCCCATGGAGCAAAGCCAACATTGCGGGGGTAAATTCACCCTCACAAGCATACAAAACAACACCGATACCCCATATTAAATGGGAGGAATGATGTTTTAAAATGTATTTTCTTCCTACAAAGTTGTCGTCCGTGATTACAGCCTGCATGATTAGAGCTTCCCAGCTGCAGTACCTTCTCAACGACATAATTTACAAAACGGTACAGCACAGCGATAACCATGGGCGTGACGGCGTGGAATTCGAAGGTTTTGGCATTATTTATGCATTGTCATTGTTACATTGTTGCATTGCTATTGATGCATGGTTGTTCAATGCTTCTTCTTGCCGTGAATTTATTCGCGGAGTATTTATTATTTAAGTTCTGTGCCAAGTGCCCTGCAGCCAGCACCAAATGTTATGACAAAAAAATCCCTAAGATGACGATCAGAAAACCAATTCAATCCACTTCTCGTTGTCACCTTCGCGAAATTGTTGTCCTGGGACTGAGAAATGATCGTTTAAGTTTGTTTATGAGATCAACCTGGTGGGAATGAGTAACAGTAGTGATGAACCTAGCTATATTCAGTTAAACTTGGTGAACAATGAAGTGGGTTGATCAATGGGAGATATCTTTAAGATATGCTCAGCACGAGCCCCACCAGCTCGCTACAATCTAGAGGCCAGCGGGAAGATTCTTCTCGTCGATAAAGCATAAAGATATTGGTTTGTTTTGGCACTGACGAATTTATCTACATTTGCTTATTTATACCCTGGTATGGCTCGGTTCTCAGCGAAAAAAAAAAGATTCTTGCTATTGCGCTTTGCGTAAATTATATACCATGCCAAGAACAAACAAGACATCAATATGAAATCATGTTCCGATTCGAGAACCATACTAAGAGCCTAAAAAGCAAGAGGAGGCCCTAACACAGTGGAGGCCCCTTTTCGGGGAGCAGGAGGCCCCCTATCAACATTGCCCCCCCTGGAAGAATTTCGTGGTGACGCCACTGTGCTGAAGTACATCGCAACACAATGCAGTTGATAGTTTCTCAAGAATTTAGCATGGAACATTGCTTAGGGGCCTCAGTCCCTTTTTCTTTTCGCATAGCATCTTTCCTCTACAGGTTTAATCCATATTGGCCCCTGTGGCCTTCATCGAGCCATACACCTCTGTCATTTATGACAAAACTAATTCCACTCACAGCCACCTTCCAAAAGTGCTCGATTTTCTACCAGCAACGGACCACAAACCACCTGCCCACTTCCTCAATCACCGAACGCGTGTCAAGTCAATGATAGGTACCGAACGCGTGTCAAGATGTTAGCTGACAAGAGCGTGCGTATACGTACTGGCTACAATGCTCTCCGGCTCCAGCAGGTAAGATGCTAAAAAAATTGCTAAAAATCGAAACAAAGGCAGGTCTAATTCAGTGTCAAGGAATTACATCTTGAAACGCTTTAAAAAAAAGCTACTGCTGTTTCAAAAGTGTGACGGTCAGGTCGGACCAAGCCGAGCCAGGTCAGGTCGTTCAGATCAACTTCTTTTTCGTATATACACGGGATAGGACTCTCACAAGGTTCGCCCTCGCTCGCAATAAATCACATGAAACATAGATGATCTTCGAGGTCAGGTCAAAATATCTGAAAGAACTTGAAAGAACTCATTTGGAATTCCATTCGTGAACGTCGCTCCTTCATTTGAAACCCGAGATTAGTATTTGAGCTTAGGGACGCATGGATTGCGTTGGT
Organism: Ashinkailepas kermadecensis; assembly: GCA_034440615.1. NCBI lineage: Eukaryota > Metazoa > Arthropoda > Thecostraca > Neolepadidae > Ashinkailepas > Ashinkailepas kermadecensis. The sequence goes on along the minus strand of JAOTOM010004883.1, from coordinate 278,676 downwards.
CATACAGCCCCCATTGAAACCCGAGATTGATAAAGATCTACAACATGGCCGAAGTTTCACGGGTAATCCGGATAGAACGGTTGATCTCGGTTAACCTCGGCGATGCACTGACCCCGAGAAACATGAATGCAATGCCGGTAACTACCCTGAGCACACGAACCACCAAAACGTTTAGTCGCATTCCCTGCAGTAAAAAAGCAAGTTCGAAAGGGGGATGACATCACTGGGGACGAAATTACTGGCCATGGAGTCTTCGAAAAGGATGACATAGTTTAGAGAATGTAAATCAAAGCATGTTGAAATTTGCGCACGCCATAGACAAAACATGAGGAAGCGGTCAAGGATGAATTCATGCACACTAGGGGCGGCCCGAGTATGTAAAAATAGGTGAGCAACATAGAATGAGTAGTTCCGCTTGAATAAAACGTGTATATAGCCCCGAATTAGTTTGACCCCTCAACCAATGGGCATATTTATTGGGAGCAAACTAGATTATGCAAACTATCCAATTTGGTACCTCAGATTAATATAACGTTGGTGTGTGGAATGACCCCCTCAAGGGACCTCTGGACCATCATCCCCTCAAGGGGCCTCTGGTGAAGTCCATGAAGCAGCATCTAATCCTTCGTGCCACGAAATCTTGAAAACGGCCATGAATCGGCACTACCACCACTACCTCGAGATATACTCCCGGTGACGCCCTCCCTCTAAGTCGGCCCCTCCTATCCGTCAAACAAAGCCATCGAAATACCCCTGGATCATCAGGAATTTCCCTGGATGCACCTCTTCCACCCCCAGCCCCCAACTTCAGGACAATTTTCTGGTGACGCAACTGAGTCTGCACCTTCACGACCATTAAAACTCCCTGATGGTACCCCTGAATCGGCACCTCCACCACCCATAAAACTACCTGATAGACACCTAGGAATCAACACCTGATCATTTCGGACACAAAATACTGGAAACTGCCTTGAATCGGCACCTCCATTCGACTGTCGCCACAGATCCCTGATGGTGCCAATGAACTGGTCCTTTGTTGGCATCTCCATCAACCCCCGCCACTTCGTGAAATTTCCGGCACCGTCACCTTGCACACAGGGCCAATGATGCACATGCACAGTAGGTATTTTTTTGTGTGTTGACGCTCCTTATAATGATTCAGAAGTTTGAAATGATACGTATTATGTTTCGGGCACAACCATTGGTCACATGCATTCGGACAAGTGACATTGTACGACGCATTTAAAAATCGCCAGAGTAAAAATATCCTCACATGTGAATGTTACACAGACCTGATAAGACCTGGTATTGCTACCAAAGATCAAGCAAAGAAGCTGCCCGCCGTCTCAAGTCCCCTCCCGCACTCCCCAGCTGTCTCGTAGATGTCCTTCCCAGGACACCTACGGGAAGCTCCGCCCCCCCCGGGTGACGTCAGACACCCGAGCCACCAGCTGGTTGTTAGCCGGACTAGCCGACTACTACCACTAGTGGTTGCTCGCCGGATAAGCCGGCGCAGCTCCCCTCCCACTCCCTTTCGGCCCAGTGGCGCTCTCGGACGCCGGCGGGAAACCGAAATTGTAGCGGCGGCCAGCCTCAACTGTCTTTTCTCCCATCCCTCCCTGTAGGTTAGAGTCGGTTAGAGGTACCTTTCTGGTTTAAAGGATCGGGCTAGCGTTCTACGGAGCGTGACTGCACCCGCCTTTAACCGACTTTCCCATCCCTCCAAACTATGTGTCTCTCTCCACTTTTACACGAGTCCCCTCTGGAGGGCGGCGGGCGCCGGGCGCGGCCGGGAGCACGCCTGCCCCCTCCCCAGGACCCTCCTGGGGGTGAGTCATTCCTCATCCTAACAAGGATCGAGGGCTCGTGGGCCCGTACCTCCCCCTTCGCTATCGCAAGGGAGCTGGATGGGTGGACCGGTGGAGTGGTCTCCGCCATAGTCCTCCGCCCCGGCTCACAACTAGTGCGGGTGAGGGAGGCCTCTCATGCCGGGACGCTCCTCAGTGTCCGCAGGTTCCTCGGCGCCGACACCGCCGTGGAGTTAGCCGACCGGCTAAACTTAACTTTCGCTACCGCATACGCCCCCGAGCTCGCGGAGCTGTCTGAGGAGGAGCTTCTCGCGGAGCTCGTACCACAGGGGGTATGCGAAGTGACCCGTCTCGGCCGCCGACCCCGACCTGGCCCTGTCCTGAAGCTGGGCTTCATGACCCTGACCCCGCCTGCACATACCATGGCGGGCTATCTCAGAGTCACGCTTCGCCCCTGGACCCCGCCCCCAGCCCGCTGCGCGTTTTGCCAGCACTACGGGCACCAGAGTCGGGCGTGCCCAGCCAAGACCCCAGTATGTGGCCGTTGCGCCGAGGGACACCCCACCGAATCATGCTCCAGTGTCGAGCAGCGATGTGCGGCATGCCAGGGGCCTCACCCTGCCTCGTCCCCGCGGTGCCGGTCTGGGTGGATGCTAAGGAGAGGCAGGCACGTCGCCTCGCTACTCAGCGCGGCACCCCGTCCTCGCCCCCACCAGCCATATGGTCTCGGCCCCGGTTGGCCCCTCTGTGGCCGACCCCAGCAGAGGCGGCTCAACGCCCCCGTCCCTCTCGCTCGGACTGGCCGAGCCCAACCCTTCCCCCTCCTCCCAACCTCACCCGCCGCCGACCACGCGCCCCGCCCCCATAGCGGGCTCTACCGTCTACCGTCTACCGTCTACCGTCTACCGTCTACCGTCTACCGTCTACCGTCTACCATCTCCCGCCCCCCCCACACACACACTACCACCAGGCAGCTCCACCGCCGGCCGCACGCCCCGCTCCCATCGCGGGCTGCTCTGACGCCCCCACAGCCACCAGGCTGCTCCGCCCACCAGGGCAAGGGCCTCGTCCACGCCGCCCCCTCAGGGTCGCCTACCCTCCCTGTCCCCCGAGGTCCGCCACCCCTCCCCTTTCCCGAGCCCAGACCCCCCTGGGGATCCAAAGCTACCCACTTCTACACCAGGGTCGTCAGACTCATACGAGACGGACGACTCCGCCACACCCTCCCCGCCGCACACACACGCCTGCGGGGGCGTGAGCACCAACACCATTAATGCAGACACCCACCACTGAATTCTTGCTCCAGTGGAATACGAGGCAAGCAATACAAGGCATCCCATTGGGCAGAATTCAAGGAATATATCATTAAAAATAAACCATTGATTGCCGCCGTTCAGAAGACCCGATGGCGCGACAATGATCCATACAATTGAAATATCTCTGGTTATACCCTCTATACCCACAACAGAAATTATACACTCCGCGGCGGTTGGGTAGCTTTATTCGTCTCCGACACCCTTCTTCATCGCCCGATCACCATTCCCAATGGCCTGAATTTTGTTGCAGTATCTGTCCAGATTGCACAACTAGTCAGTGTACTCTCCCTCTATCTTCCCTAGACACATGCACTATCTTTAGCTTCTGTAACCAATCTTTTCGGTCTTCTCACACACCCCTATCTTGTGCTGGGCGACCTCATACCTTTTACCTTTTTAGCGATCACTTCCCCATCCATGTCACACTCGAACGCTCAGCCCAGTCTAGAGATCGTTTATTTATATCCAACTGGAACGTTCGCAAAGCGTCCAACGTCCGTCTTTCTCCCAGGAAATTGAAGCACCGCTGACAACCGAACTTTACATAGAACTAAACCATTCAGCCATTATTCTTCACCACTCGTCAGCGCATCCGATGGCCACTAAGAAATATATTATTCGATCCGAATATGCACGAGTGACCCGCTTGTCGTCAGACGAGGCTGCCATCATAAGGTCAACGAATAAGATCGATCGACTTTTGAACAGAACGGATATCCATCATGTCTCCTACATCGACTGAAACGATAGGTTCTCCATCCGACGAATAGACCACACGAACATCGAATACCGAAGAGGGCGACCAGAACACCGCAAGATATAGATGAATAGATGACTCTGCCACACGTCGACGAAAAACTCACAGCAAAAATCAACTCAGTCATCAGATTGTCAAGTTTAAGCGTGCGTGTCGCCTGGGCGAGCACCGTCACCATAAAAAAGTTTACTAGTTAGGTGAGACATCTTCCAACCCCAATGCCCTACGGGAACCCGGCGTTGTTCGGCGTGTTCAGCCGGAGTGGCTGGAAAGCGTCACCTATCTGGACTTGTGTACCGAATTAGTTATAATATTTGCACCGAAAGCGACCAACAGGCCACATACATTGGCGAGACAGTTCGCCCCGTTCGTCTTCGGTTCAACGAGCAACTACGCGATGCAAAAAAAACAGGACGTTCGACACACCGATGCGATATTATTTTATACAAGCCCACAGCAGTAGCAGTATAACTTCAGCCAAAATTCCTCTCACCTGGGAGATCATTAAAACTTGCAAAGACCACCCGGAGCGCAAAATCACATAGTCGATGTGCATTCGCGAGTTTAGACCCAAGTTAAATAGGAACTATTCGTCCTGGCGTTTAGTGAGGTGAACGTGTAGCGTGTATTGTCATCGTAAATTGCACGTGTGTCAGCTATTAATGGTAGTGCTCTTGTATAACATTCACATGTGAGGATATTTATACTCTGGCGATTTTTCAATGCGTCGTACAATGTCACTTTTCCGAATGTATGTGACCAAGGGTTGTGCCCAGTAGCGCAACTAGGGGGGGGGCAAGGGGCCATGGCCCCCCGAAATTTTTTGGGGCCCGCTCCGAGCCAGGGGCCCGCGAAGCGGGCCCCTGGCTCGGAGTGGGCCACCCTACTCAGAGCCCTGGCTAGGGGCCCCGAAGCGGATCTGTGGCTCGAATCAGGGGCCCTTTGAACCAACTGAAAATCTGGGGGCCCGTTTTAACCAGGGCCCGCCTCGAACCGGGGCCCCTGATAAAGGAAAAGTGCTTTTATTTCTGCGAAGTTTTACAAACATAGGGGCCCGGTCAAAAGTAAGTGCATGTTTTTCGCAGACTTTTTAAAAGCATGAGGGGGGCCCGCTTGCGAGGGGGCCCGCTCTCCAACCCTGCCCCCCCCCCGAACTGAAATCCTGGTTGCGCCACTGGTTGTGCCCGAAATATAATACGTATAATTTCAAACTTCTGAATCATTGCAAGGAGCGTCAATTAAAAAACTATCTACTGTGTATAAGTATGCCTTACATACAACAAGCACTGAACGACCCAATGATACACATGCATAAAGTTGGGGGAGGGCTACTGTCCATTCTCTCCAACCCCTTTGACCCAAGCTACTACACTCATGTTTAGGAGTGGGTGTTGATGTAGGTCATTCTAGGTTGGATCAGGTTAGTTTTTGCAAAGTAATATACACTTAACTTTGCCATGTCTGTGTTATTACTAGATGTTGTTCTTTTATATATGCCATAGTATGCTGCGGCTACATACCTCTAGTAGTGAAAATGGCGCATAGTGTGACACCATCCCTCCATACAGAGCCTTTCACACGTTATAGATTGGTGTATTCACCTTGCACAAAATGGCTTGAACGTTTCCAGGAAATTGTGTTACTTATAGCAAGTGCTGATAAATTTGCCTATTGAATGCCCAGGTGATTAACTTGCTATTCTGTGTGTCAAACTACCATAATATTAGAGCACCAGCCTATTCTCAAAATACAACACATGTCAAGTACTTCAGACGTCACAACACATATTATCTGACTGACAATGCTGATATTTATCAACAGAAATGTCAGCTTCATGCACCAGCCACACTGCAAAGCATGGCACAATTGACGACATCTTCTCAGTGCTGGTTGGGCATTTCGTCATCATGTGGTCGACGTCTTCCGGCTCCCCGTCGTCGCATCTAGTGCAGGTAGGGTCGTCCTCCAGGCCGACCCGGTGTCGGTACGCCCTCACCAGTGTGGAGTGGCCCGTCCGCAGGCGGGCCGGGGCCACTCCATCGGCTCTGGTGAGGCCGAGCCTGTCTCCTATGCGGATCTTGCCCAGGCCCCGCCGGCAGCGAACAGTAGTTGCAACCGTGCGAGCGGGACACAGAGCGTCGCCGCTTATGCCATTTGCTAAGTCCAGTAATATAAAGCAGCTCGCAGCAGGTAGGAGCTTCGAATCGAGTCATTGTGAAACAGCAGTCGAGGTCTTACTAGCTATCACCCAAGCCACAATAAGTACTGGAATTTCCAACAGCACTTAGCACCGTTACACCACTAGCTCAGTAGTGAACTGGTTTAAAAGTGAGCTAGCACGACGGTTGAGTGCTGCCAGGATTATTTGGATTTTGGGCGTTACTGGCATCGCTGAACGTGGCCAAAGGCCCAGGCACCTGGCTGCACAGTGGCATGTCAGTAGTTAATACTTCGTCGTAAGGGAATTGTGGTAACTCGCAGATGTTATGATTACTGCTTCATAATGCACATTGACAGATGATTGGTGATGTTGGTGCATCGCTTAACAAAGTTCGTAAGACACCACATTGTTTTACATTTGAAGCGAAACATTTGCAGCAATTTTGTAATCCAAAGCGCACCTCTCAGAACAGTACAATATCAAGTTTAAAGAAAACTGTTCACGGCACTCGTTCGACCGGCGGAACTCATTTCGGAGTGATTTACTTCGGTAAGTTCCCTGCCTAGCACAAGGATTGATGGGCAAAACAGGAAAAGTCCTCATGCTTACTGCATTGCTTACTGTATGTGAGAATCTTGAAAACACCAACCATATAGGCCAGCTCTTTCCTACACCCTAACTGTGAGGTTACCTCGTGGGAATAACTGGGCGATCCCCGGGGGGAAGAAATGCCCACCAATGTGGCTTCACCACCATCACCAAAATCACGTGCAAGTGCAAAGCTTAGGGCATTCATCTGACGTCAAAGCACGTCAAAGCGAACACCCGGTATGGGGTGTGAAGACGCCACAGACAACGTATAGCACCACGAAGTCTTGGTGTAATAAAATACGGATTTCTACCAGGCGGGCCAGGCTGAGAGGCACTGTGTCTTCAGGGCCATTTCGAGAGCATTAACGGATCGAGAAAATGGATAGTAGTGGATGCTAAATTGCAGGAAGACGCTGCTAAAATAGCAGTCAGCCTAGGCGAGCCCAGACTCTAACAGACGAGCAACGTACTTCTTCCGAGCGAAAATGGCACCGTCAAAAACAACTCGGGCCAAATGGAGAGCCGATGTACATTTAAACTTCTAAGACACATCCAACAGCTTGGGCCATTTCACGTTGCCAATATTTCATACCGATTCGACACGATAGAGCTAATGATTCCGTAATGAGCCAGTATGAATACGGACGGCGAGCAGCGTGTTTCTAACATTCGATCCAAGGTCGAACATGAAAGTGAATCCGGTGTAGAATAATTCACCATGTGACCTGGTAATTCACTTCCCACATCGAACGGGTGGCAAGTCATGATAACCGTAACTGATCAATAAGGTAAAATGAAGGTGTTCATATTTACATCATTACTGGCAAGACAAGATCGCCTAACTCTTAGTTCCTTCCATGGAATGAAATACAACGCCTAAAATCTGTGACGTGCTGCTGAGTTTCACGTCATAGTGCGATGGGATACCTACACTTTTGATAGCGACGACTGTAAGGAGATACGCATCTCTGTCGTTCAAGGAAAAAAATGCGCAAGCGCCATTTTGCCATACATTGAGTTTGAGAAGTCATTCGATTCGTCTTCAAGAGGCGGACAACTTAATTCGCATATTACTTGGAAGTGCTATTTGGGTTTACCTAAAACAGAAAGAAAACGCAAAAACGCATGCATATTCATTTTTAGAGACGTGTCAAGAAAAAAGACGCAAATACGGCCCAAAAAGCGCATAACCAGCTAAAAGTGACCTGTGACAAGGGTCAAATGGTGCAACGCCCGGTGAATCAGCCCCCCCCGACCCCTCTGGAGCGCGTGCTAACCGTCCCGAAGCATCGTCTACCATCGACGGAATGACGCCGCACTGTCATATCATCACAAGCCAATCAGACATCCAGGGTCGAGTGCAACAAGGACGAAAGGTCAGCTGGACGTCCAGGTCGCTCCCGACACGCCCAGTCGACCGCCTCGTCTCCCAATCAGACGTGACCCAGGCAGTGGCCCGGGGCTGTCCTGGTTCCGGCAGGTCGGCTACGTACCGTGATGTTTGGCGATCTGCACGGCGGCCAGTCCGACCGCCCCGCTGGCGCCGTGGACGAGCACGCTGCTGCCGCGGCCGGCCCGCGCCCTGTCGGCCGGATAGCACGGCGGTGACGACCGTGTCACCTGGGACACGCACCGCTGGCGGTACTGACGAGGTAACCCACACAGGCACCGTGTGGCATACACGGTGGAAATTGGCTGCGTGACCTGCTCACGCGTATAACTAGAAGCGTCCGAAAAACGGCCAGAGACAAGCTACTTTTGAAGTCGATTCTGCCCTTGCTAGGCCCACGCGGTTAATGGTAAGATTTGCAAAACATGGAATCCTGATCTCCGTGCGCTCTCGCTCTCTCCCTCTATCTATCTATCTCCATCTATCTATCTCCATCTATCTATCTATCTCTATCTATCTCTATCTATCTATCTATCTCTATCTATCTATGTCTATCTATCTATCTCTATCTATCTATCTATCTCAATCTAGCTCTATCTATCTCTATATATCTATCTATATATCTCTATCTATCTATCTCTATCTATCTATCT